>JAUBOD010000243.1:19804-59085 GCA_032353885.1 Nothura maculosa | reverse complement strand
AAGGTACTCTTACCTCTGTAGCACTGTAGATTGAATAAGTTTAACTGGGCAAAAATCTCCGCTGGGTCTGATAATGAGTATGTTATTGCTGAAAGCACAATTGAAAAGATCTAAAAATAGCTTTCATCTTTACCTGGACTGACAGTATTAATATTCAATCCCATACTCTTCAATCTCCCAACATTCTCTTCCTGCCAGTGTGAAAGTATGGGCTCTATGTCTTCTGAAAAACTAACAGCAATGTTTTAAGCAATTCTAAATGAGGAATATTTACCATATTCCATAAAAGAAGTCATTGGCCTTGCTATCTGAAATGAACTACTCAACATTAGGTGCACAGTTTTGTTGCTGGAGTCCTGAAAACCTTTTAAATATATTTTTTCCTTAATTTTATGACCTGCATTTCAAGCACAAAATAGCACTAAAAATATATTTTTCTATAAAACAACAGAAATATGACAGCTTTTGAGGAAGATTTATATTATCAAGGATCCATGTGAATATACCTGTAATTTCAATTACTGCCATAGGAAATGAGCTTCCAGAAAGATGATTTAACTGGTTGACAGGCAATTATTCTTTGAAGAAATGTAGACTAATTAGTCAGCTCTTCCTTGTCACAGATATTCAGCTACTATTCTCTAGAGTAGCGTGCTGACAAACATATTGTCCTTCTTACAGTCTAGTGCCAGGGAAAACCTTTTAAAATAAATTATAATTGTTGATTATTTAAAAAAAATAAATTTAACACTAGTTAGTGCTATTATAATTACCTAGGGAAAAATATAAAGTTTTAAAACAGAATATTCTTCTCATGTTACTGGTCAGTCAAGCTACTGATACCAACTGACATTCTATTGCTACCAATGGGACTATTTACGTGAGTCAAATGACTGTCTGCTGTAGTGATTTTTGCTCTATCTGTGGGATTCTCATTCTTAAACAGAAACTATCTATTGCTATATCTTCTCGTTCTTCCTCCCCTATGAAAGGATTGGAGTAAGTTAAAAGCTGATTGAATTTTTCTTATTTTTTGTTTTTATTTTTGTTTTGATTTGTTTCAGGTCCACATGGCTTATAGTCAAGCATCCATTGCATTTCACTTGAGTATCAAGGTTATTATGTAATTGAACAACAGGTGCCAGACTTTGCTGAGTGCCTATAGTTAATGGAGAGATGTAGGTATTCAGGTAACCTATGATTTCCATTACTAGAGTAGTAGAACCTATTACTAGAGTAGCCCTCCAATTAAACTGGCTATATTATAGTCCTACAGTTGGGTGGTATGAATACCCTTAGGTAGTATTATTTATTATACCTATTTCCACAGGCATCCCATGAACTTGTGCTCTTCCTATGTAAGACACAATATGTGAAACTTTGTGATTGCCTACCATGATTTGCAGTTAAAATGGGTCAACTGATTAGGCTCAGGAAGTCAAGGTTGTGTGTGAAGTCACTGTTACAGCTAGGCAAAAAATCCACATTTCTTGATGCTAAATGAAATATCCTGCCTGATAAGGTGTTTTAAACATAATAATATATGTTTATGGAATTGGGGTGTCTTGGAGAGACATTAGGAATTACAATAACTCATTCTGCCTTCCAATACATCACCAGTTTGCATTGGCTTAAACACTACTAGGATGGGCAGTTGGGAGTCACTGAAAATGAGTCTTGAGAATATCTTTTCTGTTTTTAATGTCTCATTGTTTCCACAGAAGGATCAAAGGTTACCTAGTAAAATATATCTTATCTGGTAAATATAGTACGTTTCCCTGCTAAGCTAATACTGGTGAATGCCAAGGTAGAAGAAAGCTCAACTAGACAAAATTTATAAATATTAATAGAATAAAGTGAGAATATTAATAGAATAAATGTAAGAGGTTCACTAGCACTGAGTACAGTAATGAAATCTGCAGTTGCTCCTTGACAATAAAAAATGTGAAGTGGAATTAGTTGCCATCCTTAGTTATTTAATTGATATCTTGAATATTTTAGGTCCTACAAAACAAACATATATACATACTTCTTTGTGCAATATTCTACAACATTCTACAGTCTACAAAAACAATATTCTACAAGAAAATTGTATGATATTAAAAATAAGCGTTTCACCTATATCCCCATTAATCTTCTGCCAGACAAACATTAGAATGGATCTTACAATAGGAAAATACATTCTGGAGTATCCAATGTCTCTGCAAAAGCAAATTTAAATCTATTTTATACCAAATAAGTAAAGCAAATTTAAATCTGTTTTATACCAAATAAGAATAATTACCAATAAGTAAAAGGAGAGAGCTTAAAAGCAAGGAAGGACAACAACAACAAATGCAGTCCATTGTAATGAGCTCTTATTAAAACATTCTTAAACTTCTGTCTCCATTCAATCAAAGACAAAATGGGGCCAAATGAGAGAGCGAGACGGAGAGAGAGAAAATAACGATTTTGAACAAAAGTGTTGTTGTGAAAGTTGAGCTTTATAAAAATCTCAATGTATGAGAAAACTGAGAAGGATGCTTAGTGAAAAAGTAGTTTTTACTTGCACAGAGCAACAGTCATTGCCCCCTTGATACTTCTTTTTTGAAGTCTGACTATTTGGAAGAAAGAGGATTCCTCAAGGAGATTCAAACAAGCAGAATGAAATACCAGAGTCACTGGGGAATAAGGAACAGAAAAGCAGTTGCTTGGTTTAATAAGAAATGGAAGAGAATTAAAGAAAATCATATTTGGGATTGAAAACTGCAAACTAAAAATATATTTCACCTCCTCTCCTCCAGGGATTAACTGCCCTTGGCTGATAAAAGAAAAAGAAGCCTGTAAACATTTGTAGATCTGAATGTGCACAGCACTTTTCTGCACTTCACAAATAGCAGGAAGCAATTAAATTTGCTAAATGTAGCTACTATCAATATTTAGCATACGTAAAGGGTAATTCATACAAGTAAAATTATGGTTTCCACTGTGCTAAATAAATGTAGGAACTACTAGCAATAGGCTATTTTAGCATAAAAAACCAATGAAAATATAATATCAAGTATGTATCTCTGTTGTATCTGTATAAAAAGGGCAAGTGCATCCTGCACTTGGGAAGGAAAAATCCCAGACACCAGTACAGACTGGGGACTGATCTTCTGCAGAGCAGCTCTAGCAAGAGGGAGGTGTCATGGGTGTCATGGTGGACAAGCTGACCATGAGGCAGCAGTGTGCCCTCGTGGCCAAGAAGGATCCTGGGGTGCATTAAGAAGAGCGTCTCCAGCAGGTTGAGGGAGGTGATCGTCCCCCTCTACTCAGCCCTGGTGAGGCCACATCTGGAGTCCTGTGTCCAGTTTTGGGCTCCCCGGTACAAGAGGGATGTGGAGCTACTGGAGAGAATCCAGCGTAGGGCTACCAGGATGCTCAGGGGCCTGGAACATCTGCCCTATGACGAAACACTGAGAGAACTGGTCATGTTCATCCTGGAGAAGAGAAGGCTGAGGGGGTACCTGATCAGTGTGTAAAAATACTTCAAGGGAGGGAGTGAGGAGGATAGGGCCAGCTTCTTTTCAGTGGCCACATTGGCCTAATAGAACTAGAGGAAATGTTTCTTAGCAGTGAGGGTGACAAAGCACTGGAACAGGTTGCCAAGAGAGGTTGTGGAGTCTTCTCTGGAGATCTTCAAAACCTGCTTGGACGCAGCCCTGTGCCTTGTGCTCTAGGTGACCCTGCGTGTGCAGGGAGGTTGGACTAGGTAACCTCCAGATGTCTCTTCCAACCTTAATGATTCTATGATTCTATGATTGTTAAAAAAGAATCATGAAATGATCATGAAGAAGAAATTATTTTTCATTGCTTTTGCAACGTTTTTATGTCCAATGACATAAATGATTTTGATATGATATTTTAATGACGATGATATTTTAACCACTTTTCTTTCAGTTCAATGCAACATTTCTGCACAATTAAACGAGGTGCTGGTGGGCAATTTTAACACAGAGATATGTTCACATTTCTGGAACACTCAGTCCTGCAATTAAAAATATAATGGTTAACAAATGAAGTAGAAAGCAGTATATTGGCTGTCTCAGGGTATCCATGAGAAGAATGCAAAGGAACTGTTCCATGCCTTCTCCTACTCAGTTCTCCTATAACTTTTGTAGGAGTTAAGCCTAACATATTTCCCAAATTGTGTAGTGTAGATGGGAATAAATCCTCTGCTGCCTCAGTTTTGAGTTGTGTTGCTAAATCTAGATTTTAGTCAGCACCTCTTGCACTTGAAATTATGTGTTTGGAATGGATATTTCTGATGGCCTTTGCCTATGACCCCCACAGACTGTGCTGGGAACAAAAAATCACAAAATGAAGCCCTATCAGTCGTCTTCCTGCTTGAAGATAATGTTTGGTTGTCACTGGAATTTTTTTGCAGTAGCAGAAAGTTTTACTTCTGCAGTGACCAGGGAAAAAATGTTGTAGGTGTGGCACATCTTACATACTCAGTATTAGAGTCACCCTTTCAGTCTCTATCTATCTGTCTTGTGCATCAGCACCTGTACTACAAAGTTCCCACTTGGAAGGTCACTTTTCTCACGGCTTTGTCACTGAAAGGTACTACCTTGTCCTAGTAACTCACTTTAGTGCTGCAACCCCCCCAGCCCAGCTTGTGACTGCATGCACTTCATTACAAACTAGCTATGTGATAAATCCCTTATCGTCACAAATTTGCTACATGAGTAAGGTCTCAGATATGAGGT
Organism: Nothura maculosa; assembly: GCA_032353885.1. Lineage (NCBI taxonomy): Eukaryota > Metazoa > Chordata > Aves > Tinamiformes > Tinamidae > Nothura > Nothura maculosa. The sequence continues at coordinate 54,352 of JAUBOD010000243.1, read as the reverse complement.
TTCTGGTGCTCTTGAGAAGTTCACTGCTGTGTTCCTGCCCTAACCAGGAATGCTTAGAGGCTATGGAAGAAGATCCATTGCTTAAAGATAAGGCCAAACTGATTGAAGGCAATATAAAATGCATTTTACCATAGTTAAGCTGCTGGACAGTGCAAATTGTGGAATTTTCAAATTTTCAGAAAATTTATATACATCAAGGTTCATCAAGGGTTTTTTATTGTTTATTTGTTTTTTTTTATGTTGTTCAGGATTTTAGCTACCTCACTTACATGTTGTAGGCCAGAAGGATCTTTTGTGTTATATATGACTGTTGCACTTGATTTCATATACTATGACAAAACGTTGCACAACTTAAAGGATTTTTAGCAGTGTTTGAAGACAGAGGTCACTGTTGAGCCTTGTGATAAGTCTACAGTATTCCCTTGTGCACTTGGAACTCTTTCAGAGACTCAGGCCTCAAATTACTGGGTAGATACTCCAATGCAGTGTTAGAGCCAGACCTAAAGCAAATGCTGTTGTTGTAATGAGAGAGGTGTAAAAAATACTTATTGTTGAAAGCAAAAGACATCCTCAATGCTTGGCTACTGAACTTGACCTCATCAGAGTACAGCTTGCCTGTGAAACAGAACTTTTATTGTTACACTCTCTATCTAAAAGATGCATCACCTTTTTTTTCATTTGCAGTGACTGAGCTAGCAGCTCATGTTTTAATTTTTACAGCATCATTCCCAAGGTAGCCTTCATAAGCCATATGCACAGTAGTGTTTTTATAGTATGTAATACATGATTCACATAACATTGCATGATACTGCAGCTATAATAATATCTGTTCCAAATTCTATAACATATAATTAACTTCACAATCATTAATTAAGAAAGAAATTACTGTTTGTGATATATGAGCATTGTATAATAAAGAAAAACTAAGCAGCCTAGCTGCTAATAAAAATAATAATAAAAAACCCTCCTCTTGGAAGCCATGTACCTGCATTTGGATGGCCTTTGGATGGCCTTCAGCTTTCTTGGCAGTGTGTATTAGGGGGTATCGAGTTATCAGTCTTGTAATCTGTGCTGGTCCTTGTGAAATCAGCTCTGTGATCAGCACTGTATGCTGTCTTGATCCAATTTCCAAGTGAGTCCGTGAACATCCAGCCTGGACATCTCAGTATCCACGCCAGTATGAACTCAGAGATCTCATTATCCTGAATGATTTGGGGAAAGAGAAAAGCAGTTCTCAGAATTCCTTATTTCAGATCTCCTTGGCCCAGGCATTTCTGCTGCAGGTGACATGTTGGAAGATGTCCAGCTGTGACTGATACTGTGTGTTAGAGAAGTTGTCAGGAGTGGCGCACAGCTTACTCAAACCTATAGTTGCCATTGCCTGCACCTTTGTATCTGGCATTGGTTTATTATATGTTGAATATTTTGAAAACAAAAACAAAAACAAACAAACAAAAGATAAGGATGTAATTTTTTAATTCTGGAAAATTTTTATTTGCAAACTGGGAGAAAAAAAAAGGAAAAAATCACTGATTAAATTATGTCTCTGAAGAATGCTGAACTATCTCTTGTTTCTTCTTCTGGAGGTCAGATTCTTTTATATATATATATATATATATATATATATATAGATAGATAGATAGATAGATAGATAGATAGATAGATAGAGTTGAGGTTATTTTGTGGCAATACTTCAGCAACTACCATGAGAAAAAAAGGTCAGACATATAGACAAAGGACAAATGGTAGAAGTCTCTGTAGTTGATCCCATTTATTCTGCTGCCAAACTGAGAAGTTAGTGATTCCTGGAAAGTATTTTTGGATCTACTAATTGAGAGCCTATCTAGATTATATTATTATTATGTGGTTATTATTGTTATTATCATTAATTATAAGAGTAATACCTATGCTGGTGGCTAGGTAGTAAAGGTGCTAATGACCAAGAAGGGAGTAAGTAGAAGATCAATCTTGCATACCTGCATCTATGCCTGATAAGGAATAATATATCTTATTGCAAATGTATTGTAGTTGGAGTGTCTACTAACTCTGAAAACATTAGATTTCAATTATACACGTAGTTCTAAGCCTTCTATTCAAGTTGTGATTTACCATTTATCTGAGCATGGCCCCTTTGCCCCCTAAACTTCTCATATGCATCAAAGATCTTTCAAGGATTAATTCAAAAGATGCAGTTAAAGTGTGAAATATATTAATAGCTAATTGAGATATTCAGAAAACAAGATTGTGCCTGGTGAGCCAAGAGGTAGAACTGTTGATTGGATTCTTACACTTAGCAAAGCACAGAAAGAGAAATGAGTCCTTATTAGAAAACATTTTGTTACTTAGGGAGGGGCAGGTTGTCCATCCTGGTCATGAGGAAAAGTTCATTGAAAGGTAAGGAACTCCCATCTTGAGGGTTCTAAAGTATCTTTGAGGGAACCTTAATTATCCAAATCTAGATCTCTCTCTCCTTTCTTTTTCTTTTCTTTTTTAAGCTCTATGCCAAACCTTTACCTATACTTCTAAGTTTAGGGAAGGCAGAATATAATGTGGGTCAGGTTTTTCTTCATGGGATTAAAAAATATCTTTGCAGGGAACTTACTTCAGGTATGCATGTGTGTTTTCATATTTTCATATTTGTCGGTCTTTGTGGCTTTCCAGCATTCCTGATTTCTATTTATTTATCACAAGCACATCCATATTCTTTTACATGGCTGGCTCTCATAGAGGAAGCTCTTCTGTCAGTTACAGATCTGTGATACACAGAACTTATACTTGCTTTGCAGTTCAATTATCAGTCAGTAGAAAAAAGACAAGTAGCAGGATGGGTTTGGTGTGCATCGGTATGCACAATGCTGCTGGGCAATGATTAGTATTGATTGGCCTTCATTGTTCTGAGGTGCAGCACCGAGCAGACCAGACTGCAGACCATGAGAGTGCACTGGGATTAACAAGAAATCTTTGGATCCTTCTTACTGACACTTTTAGTTGTTAGTGACTTTGGACTAACAGTTACTTCAATGTTCATAGAAACACAGAATCACAGAATCTTCAAGGTTGGAAGGGACCTCTAGAGATCATCTAGTCCTAAATAGCTTCTGTTGCTACTAATACCTTCAGTACATATTTCTCCCATACCTTAACCACTTCTGCCTTCCTCTTCTCTCTGCTTCATAGACTTAATCTCTTCATTCTGGGGAAATTCTATGATTCCCATACTGCCATCCTCAAATACCAGAGTCAAGCTGTTTGACTATGTGACTTTGATTCAGTTCTCATTATGTTCCATACTAATTCCATTCCTCTTCTTCCTGCTCTTATTTGACATTAGAAGTTCTCTCTGCCCATTCCTTCTTGCCTTTCCACTATTCTTCTTATACTCTTCCAGTCCTGTCCATTACAATATTTCTCAGTATTTTATATTATTTTAGGATACTCTTAAGATGTCTCTTAAAATTAAGATAAATCGTCTGGAGGTCATTGCAGCTGAAGTCTGTTGTATGGAGCATGCTGTGGTCATCATAGAGCATATAAAATGAAGAGAAGTTGGAAGAGGTGTATGGAGTAAGATGCAAAATATGAATAATCTGTTCTCTCTATGTCACATTTAATGCAAGGCAGTGTGGACATGATTACTGTAGTATGGAAGTTCAAGGCTTCTTCTATGTGCGTGTCACTAGGCTATATACCACCATGTTATGCTGTGTTCCCTCCCCACAATCTAATGTGCTCTTCCTACTGCAACCTGACCTCTCTATGAACAGTACATAGCTAATGGCTAGTTGAACATGTGCCCACCCAAGTATGACTAGCAAATATGACTATGCATCTATCATCTTAATTCATAAGTAGGAGACAACTCAGAGTGTGTTGACCTCTCCTGCATAGCAGCTGATTTATCTGATCAAACATCTTATTTCATATTAACTGTTCACTTTGTAATCCTACCTCTCTGTAATCTCCTCTGTGGCCTTCCCTGTTCCTTAGTGCAGCTGTGTCAAGGATGCTTGACTGCTGAGGAAGTTGCTGTATGGGAGAAAGAGCTGTGAGAAGGCCTGTAGAAAGGTAGAAAATAAAATTGAAGGCAGAGGTAGGGCTGAGGAAAAAAACAGCAGTAGGGAAATATATAAAATTTTACAGGAATAAACATGAGATTAATTTTTGGATCACTTGGTGAAGTCAGCACTTGGGTGGGTCATTGCTGTCATGAGTATGTTGCTGTTGATAGTGCTGGTGGAAGAAAAATTCAGTAATGCTGAGGATTTGTTTAAAGTAGCCACAGAGGCCTCTCCTGCTCCTTGCCCTGCCAAGTCTCTAAAGACTTTTCCTTGGTGAATGAGTAGACTAATGCTCAACTGAATACCCATTAAATCCTTGCTATCTTTTATGTACGTTAGCAAATAAAGAAACAATTTTACTTTAAGTTTATTCTGCTTGCAGAATATCCTTGAATGTGGCTGAAGATACTGAGCAAACTGACCTCTCTTTCCCCCCTCTACTAACACTTACAAACTGATCATGATGGCCTAGATACCTTGGATTAGAGCCATTTGCTCCATTCATTGCTCTGAAATGTTCCCTTTGGTAGCTTTTCTCTTGCTGTTTATGATGAGACTGGCAACAGAAATCATAAGGTACTGTTTTTGTTTCTCAGTTGGAGAGGTGAAAATTTTTAAGGAGGAAATGAATGATAACTAAAATAGCCTGATTGCTAAGAAGATATGATAAACAGAGAAGAGTATTCTTTGTTGAGCACAAATAAAATTGGTGTAATTTAATGAAAGCATTAGATAGGGAAAAATCCTTCATGTTATTTATGATAACATGATACATAATATTTGCCCAATCTGAGCTCATATATGCTAAACTTGAAAGCACTGAAATAAGACAAGAATGCAGCCTTTGTAATTCATGGAAAAGTTTGCCAGTAATGTTTATATTGTACCGTTCTTCCTGTCTTGAATTTATTACATAATAGATAGTAGTGACTCTTATGAATACTATCAGGGCATCTGCAACAGCAGTTGATGATTGCTGGATGTACTTCCGGAAGCTTATAATCACTACTGAATACACAATTCCAAAGCCATATTGTATCTTTATCTTGATTTTCAATTTATTAAGCATGAGACAATACCATTTTCTTGGAGAAACGTATCAGTATCTAGAAATCAGAAAACATTGTTATATTTAATTCTGATCTTTACTTTGTGAGAATTTTGTTTGATGTGGCTTCAGATGCTTGTGAATGGTTTCAAATGCTTTTTCTTTGGCTCTGTTTTGAGCTTTTGATTAAATATTTAATCACAATAATGGCACTAAGTAAGGTATTTAACTTCCTTTTTTTTAAGGTAATTTAAAGTAGCACAGATATTTATTAATTAAAATGAAGTTTAAAAATCAGAGCTTTTAACCTTCCAGACAGGTCATCCTTTGAAGTGGAATGTTCAGTCTGATGAAGTAATATCCACATGTAACCTTATAAAAGGAAGCAATAATAATGTCAAAATTTACTTATATCCATAAAGCAAATATTTGCATGCACCCATTGAAAAAAAAAGATCTGTATCTTCCACTGACAGATTTTTTATTTCATTCCATTCATTCCTCTAAAATGTGTGTGTTGAATTATGTGATTTTCCCAGATGTGCAGCAGATGTTTTAAGACATCAACTAAAGTTTTATAAATACCATAATTCAATTTTATATAATGTCAGAAGTGCTATCATTACAATGCTAAGAAGGATTTATAGGTTCAAGTATAAATAGTTAATAGAACAATTGATACACAGGGAGGATTATACTGCTTATAGTTAAGAGTATATGATAGATGATAACCAAAGCAAACTTGTCCTATTGACATCACGTTTACAACCTTCAAAGGTTGTCAGGGGGAATTGGTCTGTTCATAGCTTTTCATTTTCTAATATGTCTACTTGTCTTCTAACAATTCACCTCTGTCAAATAGACGTGAAAGGTACATCATTTAACTGAAAATATCAAGAACAGGCTGAATGTCTGCTACAGAATTTATTCCCTTAAAGAAATATGACTTTGTTGTGTTTCCTTAACACATGGTAAGGTTCACATAGTCTTTCTAACTTAGGAATACACAAAAATAGGCATTTTTATGTATTCCTAAATTTCAGCTGAAAGGAAGGCTGAAGTTAGACTATACTGATGCACAGATGCTCTCTGTTTCTAGCCTGTTCCCTCCATTAACATCTCATATTCTTTCAAGTAACTGGGAATCACCATGGGAAGAGATTACTTTCCAGATGAGAAGAGCTAATTCCCATGTAAATTTCTTTTCCATATTTTCTTCTCATGAACATATTTAAAAGATTCCCATTTGTAGAGGAATTTCTTGCAGGAAATGGACATGTGAGCAATCCAGCCTTTATGGACAATGTGAAGCTGATTGATGGTTAAGAAGTGAAATAAACAACTCTCTGATGCCTGATGCCTGACGAGGAAGGAGGTCTGATAAGGAAGGAGATAAAGGAAACAATTCCTAGATGTCTGGCAAGAAAGGAGGTCTGATAAGGAAGGAGATGAAGTAAACAACTCCCAGATGCTTGACAAGGAACTCTGGAGGAGGATTAACACAATTTGAATTTACGTGGACAGCTGCAACCATGCAGTAAGATTGTTAGTTTGCGCACGTCAGTTTAGTATATTAAGAGCTATCTTGGCTTTAATAATCGGCATTCACTTGATCACATTGATTGTGTAGTGGTTTTTTGACCACCCATTGAAAGATTTCATGTTCTATGGAATATTGGGTAGAGACTAGACTCAGTACCTCTAATAGGCTTTATTTTAATTAATGTTTTTGGAAAAAAATGTTCCATCCATTGAAAATATAAGCTCTTGGGATTTTGTTTCCTTCAGGAGGGAGTAGTAATTTGTCTTCTCTGCCTAAACAAGTCTTCTGTAGAAGTTATTATTCAATTGGCATAGTCTTATGTAACATTTCTTGTTAGAGCCTCAGTTGATTTTAAATACATTAATAATTAAAATAATTTTAGATACTGAACAAAGCTGCCAGCTTGGCAAGTATGTCATGCTCAAAAAGAATTCATCCTGCAGTCTTCTTGTATGAAAGAAATAGTTCTTGGGATACATCCAAATGTGTTCTTTAAAGGAGAAATCTCATGATGAATTTTACCTAGAAGAAATGACACTCTTTCTTTAGAAAATTGCATGTGATTGGTCCAACACAGAAATTAAAAAAAAAAAAAATTAGAAACTGCTTTTGGACATCTTTTAGGCTAGGGTGGTTGTTTTGAGTGATTTCCAGCAAAATATCTGTTCCATGAAGTACATAGTTCATGTGGTGTACCATTTTCATCAACTTTCACTCATAATTTTTTTAGCAGTCAAGAAAAGTTCTTAAAACCATTTTACATGGCAAAAATGTGGACACAATGGTCCTTTTCTTTTTTCTTCCCTGTGATTCATATGTCACCTCAAAATAGACAAATCTCTGAAGTGAAAAGCCGTTCCTTGAAGTATTTTGTAATATTGTAGATGAAGGCCACCATATAGAAATATAACATGTCATATATCTCAGTGAGTGACCTGTCAGAAAAGCTGTTCTTTGCTGTAGAGCAGCAAATACTTTCTACACTTTTTTATCAGATTTGTTATTAAAATATTAATATTTTTATAATTTAAAGTATAACTGTAAATCTCTGTCTTCATATGTCCTCAGAAAAGACACTATAAGAATCCACTCCAGGAGGTCACAACACACCCATAGTTTCTTAGTGCTTTTAAGAGCAACAGTGTTTCTCATGACATAAGAGAATAATGAATTTTTCTAGGTCTGGCTTTTCTCCCCTTCTCCCCTACAAAATGAGAACTCTTTTGCTGTTATAAACTGTTGCTCATCTCAAAGATATCAGCTCACCAACCCCTACTTGTGGCTTTATCTCATGGTATAACGTAGAAATGATTTTTTTGGGATTGAAATATATTTTTTTCTCCACTAAAGATATTCAGTTAACTTACTACTTTCTAGTTCAGGATAGGTGACAGTGGTAATTCTATCGTTGACTATGTAGTTAAAAACTGTGTCATAATATGCAAACATGAACAGGAGAATTTTGCTTTTCTGGATCTGACTTTGACCCTCTCCTCCCCATATTTTTAATGTTTTATTTTTCTTTCTCATTATATCTCTTTCTTTCTCACTTAAAAAAGAGCAATTTATGTCTGTTTTTTATATATTAATGCCTGTGCTCCTAATGGGGATTTTTTTATGAAACTAACTATCTAGGAAAGCTAATTTCATACTCTTCCTTCTGGACCTGATGGAATGGAGCAGTCTCCTGAATCTAAAGTTAGTATGTACATACTCTCATTTTATTACTGTAACTCCATAAAAACAAAATCTTAGCATTTTTGGTGTTTTTCAGTCTATTTTATTTAAATAAATGGGTATAAAACTCTACAAATCAGGATCTGTGTTGAAATTGACTTGATTTTTGAGTACAGAGGCAGTTATGAAGCATCAAAATATTTATCTAATTTAAAGACTGAACTTAAGTACTGTACTATGTCTACTGTGTGGATGTTATCCTGGCAAATATGCTGACATCTGGCTTTTATCCCATTCCTCACAATTTAAGTATCATCTTTGAAGATATTTGGTTTAATCATTTCAGCATAAATTGATACCTCTAGGCATAGTTGTACTTTCTTCTCTAAGCAGAGAGGCTCAGCTATGTTCTTTTGTAATTATGGAAAATACGTTTGTAGGCAACTCAGATGATTTTACACAGTACAGTATTTTAGTTGTACTACTTAAGTCTTCTCATAATTTGATGTCATAGTTCAACCATATCTCTTTTGTTAACAAAATAGAACAACAATTCATCTTCAACCTTCACCATATGGTAGAGCTATTGATATGCAACAAGTCAAATTAGCATTTTCTGCAAACCATGCCCATCTGGATAACTGATTCAATAATTATATGTGTTTGTTCTTCCTACAATGAAACTAATTATCTTTGTAACTGACAAAGTCCGAGCTCGTTTTGGCAATGAAGTGTAAGTAATATAACTTTGGAAAGAAGTTACCAAGTTTCAATTTGTTTTTCCCTTTTCTGCTTATAATCTCTTTTTGGAGGGAGAAGGAAGTCTAATATGTTACTATGTGCTAATTAAGAGCTTTTGTGTACATATAACACAGCAAAGATCTTTTATCGTTGCGTGAGTCTGCTTAAAGGAAATATTTTTGATCAGTCCAGCAGGGCTGTTCTAACATTTAGTCTGTTTCTTTTTTGTAAAAGCCTCTGCTTTAAGATTGCATTATCTCTACTGCCTTCTGGGAGAGTTGCTTCAGCATGCCTTGTAAAAAGTGTACTACTACTACTACTACATTTTTGGATGTGTGCTTTTAAATCATGTGCAACCATAAGGTAAATGGCGAGTCTCATCTTGAGCTAAAGTCAGAAAGAATCATAAAATCAAATGATAATATAATTTCAAAGAAGTTAGGAGGTCTTATTTATTTCTGAAGAAAATCTTTCTGCTGCTTATAATCCAAATAGGAATGCTTAGGAGTGTATAAATGCACACACTACTGTTCCAAATGGCTGCAATAGTAAAATCACTTCCCATCCTGATGGGACATATGGCTTGAAGTACTTAGATAACCTTGGATGACTTGCATTTGCACTGTAGAAATGTAAAGTATTATTATTCTAATGCTAATTAAGGCAGGAGAAATACACTCTTGAAGCAGTAAGACTATGAATCAGATAATTTATATTCTATTAACAGACTTCCAGTGTAGCTTTGGGCAAATTGCTAAATTCTCTGTATGAACTCTCCATATGTAGAAAAAAAGGACAAAGCATTTTTGCACCATAGGGCTATCATAAAATTGAATAGCTAATGTATAGTCTGTTGTGACTGCAGCTGGAAAGGGTAATAATAGCTAATATTCTTGAGCAGCCATATCAGTGCCAAAATGCCAGTTTGGAATAATGTAAACACAATGGCAAATGTAATTGAGACTTTCTAAGAATAGCTGCTGCATTGGCTGTTTCCTCACATCATGAAAAGTAGTCATGCTTGTTCCTTAAGAGAAAGGTTGAGTCTGTCTGTTCTTGAAACTCAGGAGTTTTTTCTTTGTTCTGGCTCACACTGAAAAAGATCTTTACATTTTTATGAATGTAAAAGGGAATGAAACTCTTTCCTTACATTCATGCTTTTACTATCACTATTGCAGGGTTCTTATGTCAGTTAAGAAAAGAAGATGAGAAAATGTCTGTCCCTTTGTGCTAAACCCTTGGAGGTCCCAGAGAGTACTCACTGTTCACTGAATGGAAATATTGGCAGAAATTAAATGTAACCGAGATGATCTCCTTTCCCACAGTGGATTGGACAGACCCTAGGCACTTCAGAACTTTAGTGGTCAATGGGGCGTTTTGCAGAGATAACTTTCTCTCTCTAGTGTGTGGACTGGGTAAAGAGAGGGACGCAGCTGCACACTTGAGATGCCTCACTTAAGGCTGATATTTAGTAAGGACAGATCTAGGTCTATGTGCTTTTTGGCATGATAGACATCATATCATCTTTGCTATGTTTTCTATCTAATTAATTAATAGTCTGATTCCAACGCAAGAATAATTTTAATATGTGATTTATGTCTAACGTAACTTCAGGCGTAGACTGAGCAAAGCAAAACTCATGGGCATCCCCTATAGAGGATCTCTGGGAGGTAATCTAAGTCAGAGACATAGAACAATCCTCTCCCTTCCCTTTTTGCTTTTGCATTTGGAGTTTGTATTTGGATGTTCATGCAGCAAGAAGCTACTGGGGCCAATCCTGATTTCCCCATGGCAAGACATTTAAGTGGTCCAAAATGAGAAAAAACCCTGCATTCCTGGATGTAACCTCCATCTTCCTACTTTCCTGTTCCTGAGATGTAGTGTGTCTATCTGTCCGTGTAGTCAATGTATAATTTTTTTTCTCCCAGTTTAGCTGGAGTTTAAGAAACAGACAACGTTGGGAAGTGAATAGGTGAGGATTTATAAGCTCATAGTGGCATACAATATAATTTTGAAGAGAAATTACTTTAAAAAGAATCTTTGCAACCCAAAGATAAACTACTTTCTCAGTCTTGTTTTGCCATTTGAGGAATTTTAACAACCTATCTTTCCATGCTTTCAAATGTGCCTATTTTGCATTGTTTTGAGTCTCTTGCCTGTTAGTCTCAGGTGTTTACAAACTCATTAAATGCAAATTTGAAGCTGAAGTCCATTTCACAAATATAGATTTTCTCCTCTGGGATTGTGGGAACTGTCTCATTTTGCAAATTCTTGTTGTTTTGCAGACTTTCTAGGGCTTTCTGGTTTCCATAGCTATCTGGAAGTGTAGCAGTAAAGTCCACTTGGATGTGCCTTATTTCTTTTAGAAACAAATCCCCTGCTTTTTTCCTCATTTATATTTAGTCCTAATATCTTCTAGCTGTTGCTTAAATTAATGTCCCCATTTAAAGGCAGAACACAACCTAAAATATAACAGTCGATTACAGCCCTACTCCTCAGTACAGATTAGTCTAAGCTGTTCAGCTGCTATTATGACTCCACTCAGGAGCTTCACATGCTCTGTTTCTCCTCCCTTATCTCACTTATCTTTCTGAGAACATAAGGTACAAAATAATAATTCACTCTCCTGCTGTCTACCTCCCTCCATGCTGTAACACTAACTGTACCCACTGCAGCTCAAAACAATTCAGTATTCAAATGTGCTTATTAATTTATACATGACAATCACATTTGTTTCTTACAAAACACTGGATATTGAATTCATTGCAGCAGTTAAACAAATAGATGCACAAGGGAGCTTATGAATCACACTGTGATTCAGTGAAGATCTTCGAGAGCTGAATTTTCAACAGATCAAGCTTTCTCCTTAGTCCAAAGATACCTCTGTATTGCTTATTTTTTTTCTCCAGCAACACAAAGGAATGATTACATGAGGGAAAATGAGTGTGTCACCAATAATTTCTCAATTTGTTTTTCTCTAAGGAGGTAGAGCACACTATTAATTTAAAATGTAATCTCACCAAAAAAAAAAAAGGCCAGTTTAGTTTGCTCTCTCAGTCAATGTTGACATATTTCTGATGCTAAAGATGGGAGTGTGTGATTATTAAAACTGTTTCTTTCATCAAGGATCATGGGGTACACCAATGGGTATACCCAAAGGCTGCATTCCCAACCTTTTTTTCACTTTTCACTTCTTCAAACTCAAGTCAAAAAGTGACCATGTTATCTACTGTTGGCTAGTTAATAGGAAAAACTCAGCATTGTATTTGTACCAAGCCCCTACTTGTATGTTTTTGATCCATGCAGGCAGCAAAATTAGAGAGAACCTGTCAGTAACAGGAAGGCTGAAGATTAAACACTGCTACTGCCCAAATCTAAAGTGCTATTTTTCTGTCAAAAGAGTGACTCATTTATTTACCCATCATGTTGTATCAGGGACAGTTTTGCAGAAGGGACCATTGAAACGTGCTTGATGAGATCTGTTAAGGGCTGCTGCCTGTTTCAGGTGATGTGCAGCCTGCTCCTGCTCCTCCCTGCTGTAGGGCTGTCTTGGAAGGGGGAAAAGGCTTGCCCTGCTGTCACCCATGCCTGGCTCTGTGCTCCTCGTGCCAGCTGGCCTCAGCAGCAGAGGATTTGGGAATGAGCCGGTATTGCTTTGGCATTATGCTGCTGCCCCAGCCAGAATGCCCCTTGCCGACAAGGTCTACTGGGTAACCATGCCATGTGTGAAGAGCCTCCACCACAATTAGCCTTACTGTCAGTGAGCTTCACATCCCTGTCCTAGGATGTGGAACATTAGCCACAAGAAAGCAGCAGCACACAGCCATCCTATTACTCTGCCTCCTGGAAGCTTAAATAGTATGCTCTGAGCTGGTATTAGCAAAGAATCTGATTTTCAGGCAGCGCTGAATAGTCAGAGCTCATGGGATTGCCGACATAAACTCCAGCCTTAAGCCTTTGGGAAAATTGGATCCTTAACCACACAGGTCAGTCTTTAATTCTCAGGGTGGAAGCAGTTTTTAAGAGCTGCAGGTAAACTGTTGCATACAATCAGAGCTGAAGGGATTTTTATCTTAAAAGAAAATGAAAAATACACCCTTCTTTCCATTGATTAAATCTGTTTCTGTGTAGTGCAAACCTTTCCATGGCAGCCATCCACTATTATTTTCATTACAGATCAGGCACTGCAGGAGAACTAAAGTAAAATCAGGAGGTGGTTGCAAATTAAGCTATTATATAAACAGCTGCTTCTGACATTCAGCCAAACAACTGACTGCTGCATTATGAAGCACGGCTTAATCCTATTTTCATATAAAAGAAACATCCAGGATGAATGACTATAACCCATACCTTGGACATTGGAATGGCAGGACTTTCAGCTCCAATTAGAGAGGACAAGTAGATTAGCTGACATGTCCACATATTGGAAAAAAAAAATCATTTTTATGATTTTGGGCAACAAAATCCTGTCCCTATCTGTTGGTTTATTTAGCAATACCTCCCTGTAAACAGAATATTCTTCTCCATCAAGGATTTCAAAAGGAATTTTGCAGGCATTGAAAAGTTGTCTGTTTGACACTGATGCTTTTAATAAAAGAGAAAGAATCAGTTTGGGACCCATCAGTCTTTGGAAGGTCCTGATGGATGGCATGCTTGCTCTGGAGCTCATGGCAAGTGTTGGCCATTTCAGTTAGCTGAGGCCCCATCACTGCTTGTCTTGTGACTAAGTGATCTGCCAAGACACCTTGACTATGCTCTAGAAAATTGGAGACATGATGTGCATTTGAGCCATAACCACATCACAGGGAAATCTACTTTCTGATCTCTTATGGTGGAAAATATGTGGCCTGTGTTTTCAGATGTGTCTCCCAGATGAGCAGGCTGCCGCTGCGGAGGTGTCTGGGATGAAGACTGGAAGTTATTTCTCTACCTCAAATGTAGAGCCAGTTGACAGTTTGGCTGTAAATGAACATTGCAGTCTTGTGGCTGGAAATTATATTGGTGTCTGGAGAGGTGTAAGTTTTGCTGTAGACAGCTGTGAATGACTAACTGTGAGAAAGCCCGGGGTAGTGCTGTCCTCATCTTTGGGAAGCTACAAGACTCTTCTATCTCAGCAATAAATTGCCTTGCAAATTGTCACAGATTAACGGAACCTCAGGCTGAAATCTGTGGCTATGTGCTGTGATCTCTCCCTAGTGAATGGAAGGGGTAGATTATAGCAATGATGAAATGTGTTATTTGCAAGCAAGAAAGTCCTATTCTAAGAATAATTAAAATACATATTATTCATACAACCATGACTTATAAAATTGACTGTTCTACCAAAATGCTTGTGTCAATCTCACTCATACAGTATTTGTTGAGCTGATGATGGATCATATATTCTGTGCTAAATTTCAGAGGTATGGATGCTACAAGTGAAGATATGCTCTAAGAAACAACATCTTCCTACTCAGCACTTCAAAAACAATATAACTAAGTGATGTCAGCTGGATTTTTATTCACTTGAGTGTATTATCATTAGAGTTGTTCACTACATTCTGTACAGGGACAAACAAGACAGGATTGCTGCAGAGCTGCAAATCTCACAGGCACAGGACAAATTCAGTCTCCAGTGGCTGGTCCTGAACCCATAAGCTATAAGCTCAAGGACATGTGCTCAGTCACCTATGCTTTCTAGTTGTTATCACTTTCTCTGTCCTGGCTTTGGCCTGTTAGAATTACCATTTTCCTAGTCGATGTATGGACATGACTCAGGGATACCACTTCCTGGAAGCATTACCCTACAAGGAAGGATACCTTGTGTTGAACTGGGAGTACACATGGCAGAGGATGGGTTCAGAGCTATTTTTTGAAGGAAAAGCACCTGGTCTGGTTTAGTTAGGCACAGCTGTGAAGCCTTGAGCTTTGTCTGAGCTCAGGGAGGTGCTGTTTGATTTTCTGGGGAATCAGAAATGGCCCCATACTGTGCTGCCTTTTGCACAGGTTCCTGCTCTTCTGTTCAACAGAGTTAGGTACATATGAGAGTTTAGCTCTCTCACTGAATGATGACAGTGGTGATCAGACATGAATCAGACAGCTTTATACTTAATACAAAACAGTTTTATAAAAAAAAAACCCTGAAATCTCTACAAAATCTGCTACGAGTCTAGCTTAGTACAGCCTCTATAAATCAATATACTCCCTCTACGAGCTGTTCCCAAAGCCTATTTGACTTTCAGTCCTACCTTTCAGTCAACACCTTTCAAAAACACGAATCTCCATTCGACAGGAACAGACACATCTGTGATCAAAATGCGGCAAGGAGAGAAGAGGTCTTGTGTGGCTACATGGTTATTAAACCAATATCAAGATAGAGAGGAAAAAAACACAAGTTCAATGCTGCTATTAATAAGGTGAGGGATATCTGCACTGCATTGGCCTTCTAATAACTTCATTTTCCCTTTTAAAAAAGATCATAAGATAAACAGTCCTGTAGATGGCAAGAACTTCTGGGCTTTGTAAACATATTCCTGAATAATTTATAGCCAATGGATTTTGTGTCTGTAATATTTAATATCCTTTAATTCAAATAATTCTCCTCCCTCTCAAAAACTCATCTTAATGTATTTATAAAGACTATATTCTTTTTCAACAGTTGTTTTGGTAGGTTAAGCAGGAAAAGTTTATTTAACCTGTTTCATGAGATATATTCAGTGATCCCCAAAATTCTTCATTCTTATGGTCACTATAATGGTGCTTCTTTGAGCGTGTTCCTATATGGCTTTCTCTTTCATACATCAAAGGATTTCTTGCCTTCATGGAGTATTTGCTATTTTTCCTTGTATCACTGTGAAATAAAATATTTTCTCTCAAGTACTGCTACATTCTTCCCTATTCTTCCTTCTCTTTAATTCTATTTTTGACTTCTGCTTCTGTGTCCCTAATGATATTTTCTTGTTCCCTTCCATCTCTTTTTAATGTGAAACATAAACAGAGCATCTTATTTTGGGAAAACATTGCTGTAAGAAGTTGATTGCTCACAAAAAAAAAAAAAAGAAAGAAATCAAAGCTCTGCCTATTTTTTGTCATCCCTGCAGTGATAGAATTAGGACAAGGCTGAAAAATTTCAGGCTTTTTTCACATTTTCAAAGTAACCTGGAGCATTATATTTTGGCATAGAACATCTAATGAGTATTACCATGGTAACTCTTTGAAGGCACTATGCTGAGTCTCACTTGGTTCTACTGGTATCACTTCAGTACAGTGGCATTAAAATGGTGGAATCGCTATCCTCTCAGCAAAACTTGGATCAGTTTGAACTGCTCATGATGAGATTGGGAAATTGATTCTTTGCTTGCAGATCTGTGGATACTTCCACTGAGAGCAGTAATGGCCTGGGCATGCATGCTATCCTCAGCTGCCCAGGCACTTGGCACTTGATTCACAGTTTTAACTCCATGAGTTTATCAGTGAACAATCATTGAACTCTGCAGAAGATCAAGTATAACAACAGGATTAATATCTTATGCCACAAAAGAAAGCATCTTGATTCCAGTGTACTTCTCATGTAATGGCAGGAATGCAGAGGTAGATCAGAAAAGCAAGCAAGAATGAGGCTTAATTTTGAGGTGAGCTCAATTATAAACATTTTTGAATTTAGAGGCAAATAGGTCCAAGTGGGAAGTGATATGGCAGGAAGTGTGGTCAGAAATAACAAATGTAGCAGATGGAGTGTGAAAAGAGGTAGCAGTGTGACTCCATGGATTTTGGCAGGTATGAATCTGCGTGTTTCGGAAGGTAGTAGCTTATCAACTTTGAGAAATGTCTGGAGAGATGAAGTAACAAAGTGGGAAGGTATAAAGGTAGATTGGCTTGAATCTGACAAGATGACTTGACTGTCACTCCTGACTGTGAAAAATGTAAGGATGGACTTAAAGTCCCATGATTTTTCAGAGACCATTTTGCACAACCAGTGATTACAAGCTGTTCTGTAAGACTGTGTGTCCTCCACAATACAGGTGCTCTTTATCCTTATAAACTCACAGAAGTTTGTCAAGGATACTTTCTCTACACAGATGCTTTATGCAAATTAATATTTCACATCAGGATTGCACAAATATGGCAAATATTTTAAACAAATATTTGTCATAGAAACATTTTTGCAGAAATATTTTATGTTGCATTATATCACAGATGTCTGATAACTCAAGAGGTAGCTCTAAGACACTGTTTATTAGCTCGTCTTTTCTTAGTCTTATATTTGTCTAAAAAAAGCTTAAGCTGTTTCAAAAGCAAAATCATTGCTTTAGCTGTCTAGTTTTATTTCCAGCAGTTAAAACTTATTTATTTATTACCTACTTCTGTCTCAGGTGATGTAGGCTGAGGATTGTACTTATGGGAGACAATAACAGATTGGGTTTTATGTGTTTGTCTGATAGGCTAAGGAAAATTAAAAAAAAAAAAAGGGGTCTTCGATAATTGTTGATAATAAAGAAGAGTTAGGGTCTAGCTGAGCATGCTACTGAGTTAAATGTGAGCATGTACTTGAGCACGTGAGCAACCCCATTAAACTCAATAGCACAATTAAGTATTTGAAAGATTAGTCCCTGAAAAGCTTTTAATGTTTAGGACATAATGTAGAAGAGCACATGCTACTGACAGCCAGTCCTACCTGGACTGAAAATTGATTGTGCCCATGGGTTGTGAAAAGACTACCAGCAATGACCTTAGAGAGAGAGAGAGAGAACATTATTTTAAAATGTAAGGAAAAAGGAAATGTCAGTCTGTGCCACAGGAGCTTAATTTTGACCTAATACCTTATCAAACAAAGGAGGAAGGAACTAATAGGTCTCTGTTTTCACAAAGAATTTGATTCTCTCCTGATGGAATTTAAATGCCTTCTTAATAGGAACACCATGAAACAAGCTTTCAAAAGTAAAGTCAGTGTAAATCCTATAAAATGAAGAACTAGGACATTGAATTTTAGCTCATTCACTGATTTTTTATAACCTTATGACATAGACTTGGCTAGGAACTGAAATAAGAACATATTGCAGTGTAGATAGCCTTAACAACTAGTCAAGGGACAACTGGGCTGAGAGCTTGTCTGTAGATCTCAGAGGGAGCAATTGTAAATATTCCAGATATAAAAATAGAACAGAAAGTCATTCAGCGACTAGAACGAATAAAATATAAACTCAGCAAAAGTTACAGCTATGGAATTTACAATGCTTTGGAAAGACGAGTATGGATACTAGCGTGAAAAAAAAAAAAAAACCCACATGCTTCAAAAATTATTCCTTGAAAACTGCCCTGAGAAAGTGTTTAGGATAAACTACAGTATGTCAGAGAGTTCTCAGTAAAGTTTCTTGTGATAAAGAGAAAATTCAAGGATGACAATGCTAAGCCATCATCTCATATGTTAAATACAGTGCTGGTTGAATTCACTTATACAAAAAAAGTTCTTCGCACAAAATTCTATTTCTCTTTTAATAGGATGAGGCGTATGTAGTTCAATAATTTTATTTTATTTAATTAATAAAATTTAATTTTATTTACCTGTGCAAAAAAGATTAAAGGGAAGTTTGTGCTTCGTATGTAGCATACGAATGTAGCTATGTATGTAGCGTAAGGGCATAAAGGCTATGCTGTGCTTCAAATGTGACATGAAGGCCATTAGCTAAGGGGAGAGAAGGAGAATATGTAGTATAAAACACTACAGGTACTTTCTATTCAGTCATATTATCATACTGAATCTATTATTGTTATTGAATCTTTAATCTTCACATAAGAAAATACAGAGCGTTGCCTGCCACCCTTAAATTTAGTCTTATATGAATGAAAATGTATTTTTCTATGAATGAATGGTTTATACAACTTAAGTAGTTAACCTTGTTTCTTTTATTTGTGTAGTGTGCTTAAATGCTTGGCAAGAATTATGCACCAGTTCTCTAAATGGACAATGGACAGCCTATTCATCCAGGTACTGATCCAGTATGACAATTCTGCTGACTGTTTAAGTTTGCTTAAGCTTGAGCTTGTCCTCCTGATTTGGACAGAGGAGAGTATAATCTTTGAAAATGCCAAATGAAAGTGCAAATACTAAGAAGTATACTGTTAAAAGATTAATTTCCAATAGCTGTTGGATAAATTAATATGAAATATAAGTAGGCTTGAAATTTTAAATGAGATACCTATGGTTTTAGGTTGGTGATTACAGTGGACACACTTAGAAAGTGGCACGATTATCTGCCCAGAGCATTTTTATGTGACATACCTAAACTACACTTGAACCATAAGTTTAATCTGATAAGCACAATGGCTGCTTTCTTTGGCCTCTGTGGTGGGGCAAGGGTCCTACCATTCCTATCAAATATATTCCCAATTGTGAAGTCCTCTTTCCCCCACTGTAGTTTTGAGCTCAGGATCAGATCTCCCTTCAGCTTATCCTGGAACTGCGGGTAGATGGAGAGAGGAGAGAAAAATCAACTCCAGGTTCACACTGATGGAAAAAGAGTAGGGGGAAGAGGGCTCAAAAATTCTTCCCTTCATGACTGGGTTTGAGACTGATGCTATGAAATAGGAAGAAGGAGGAAGGCATCTCTTCCTCCATTTGGGAACAAGTTTACACCGGGGAAACAGATATCTCATTTTTTTTTTAATTTTACTTTTCTTCGTATCTTTCATTTCTAACCATGCCACAAAGCAGCCTTTGCTAGGAGCATGCCAGCCTCCTGACCCCAGGAGCCCTCAGCCATTTCAGACTGTAGTTAGGGATCCTGTAGCTATGCCCTCAGATTTTACAATGGAAGGAGATAAGAGTTAAGAGCTAAACCCACAACTCCAACTTGGATTCCATTTGTAATATAAATATAACCGCAGAGAATGAGATTAGCTAGTTATATGTAGGTTAGAGAGAAATGTACTACTCGGTAACTAATTAGTATTCCAGATGAAGAATGCAAACAGATTTGGTAAAGTGGGAGCACTACATAATTAATAGGTATCCATGTCACACTAAAGATTTGATTCACTGCTAGAAATGGGGGCATTACATCAATCCCTTATATGTTTAGTATGTGTTCATCATAACATCCCAAGTTTTAAAAGGGGAGAAAGATACTACAGTTTGCACAAGTATATACCAGTTCTGCTACATGTGAAAAGAAAAGAGAATCCAGGGTAAACTCTGTTTTCTCACAGAAAGTATGGATAAAATATAGAATGTTTGATTTGGGGGGAATATTTGTGCACATAAGCACACACACCCACACCCACACATACATGTACCTGGACATTTGCGGAGCAAAGTATGAAGTGGTTTGTTTCATTATCAGAACCTGCTGGTTCCACACCATGTGCTGCAGTGTGATGCTGTTGCCTGGTGCATATTGTCCCACTTAGAATGAGGCTGTGTTGCTGTCTATGCCTGTGTATCCAGACCCTCAGTAATTATTTTGAAGGATTATTTTGATTTATAGAGACTAATTTGACTGACCTACCCTTCAGCTTCTTATTCATATATTGGAAGATAGGAACAGCTATGGGTGACATACAGAAGTACAGAGAATTTATCATTTTAAGATATTAAGCCTCCTAGATCATTGAAAAATGGTAAGAGACTTATACTAAGAAAAAAAAATCCAAAATGAGACACTAGAATGTGACCTCACTTGCATAACAGACCTCATAATCATAATTATGACTGTATTTATTACTGATTTTATGTTAGCACATGCAAGCCCTAGGAAAGTCTACCCCTGTCAGAATTATGCTACAACTTAAATTTAAGAGTAGGCATTGTCTGATTTTTTGTTTGTACAATTGATGAGCATTTGGAGTGCGCAGCACACAACTATATGGTGCAAGACAAACCAGAATCCAAACTAATTTTTCTCCTGGAAATAGCTGCAAAGAGAGTAGAAAATATAATATACTTCATTTTCCTATGGGTGAAGTTATAAAATTTTATTACTAAATTCATATTAATTCATGACTTCTTTACTTCATGACTATTGTTAATGATTTTAATTGAACACAATTCTGCTGTCCTTGAATTTCAATGGCAAAACTGCCATATATATTATTTAGACAAGATGAGGTTATAAAAGCTGCCTTCTGCTACTACCATGCAAAGCTTTAAGTGTTTCTTCAACCTTACTAGAAGATAGCAATTACCCTTTTTAATCTGATAACAGAAATGACATATGTGCTAATTGGCTAGACTACATTAACCTACCTAATTTTAAAAGCTAAATGAACTGACCATAGGAAGTTTTTAGTCAAAAAAATCACAAAAAAATCTCTGTGTAATTCTGAGTAACTATGGAAAGTGTGATTCTTCATGAACCCTAGCAGAAGGGTAAATTATTCAATTAGATTGTTAGCTGAATGATTCGTTCCATTCTGTTATTAATAAGTGTAAATAATTCAAAAGGTGTGGCAGGTAAAACAAGGTCCAAATTAAAATAACATTGGTTGAATATGTTGATTAATTAATATATATTATAGAGGCAGAGGATGTTATTGAAAGCAAATTAAATCAGAAACCAACTTTCAGTGTCAGTATGTTTCCTCAGTTCTAAGAGCTTGAAGTAGACCCAGTGTCTAGTGGAGGATTTGTAGAATGGCCATACAAGGAGTTTACTAGGCTCCTACCAAATAAGAAGAGATCAGGGTTTTTTTTTGGAGGGAGATTTTTGTTGTCTCAGTGCTCTTACTGTCTTCTTTTTTTTAAAAGAACCTGAAAATTCACCTCAGAATAAATATTCAAGGTGGTCAGTTGTCTTTTGAAATATAGTGTTAATTGCTAGTTTTAAAATAGAATCTTTGATTACATATATCATCAGTTAGGTTTAATTTCTGCTTTATTTTATCTTTAAAAAATGGATAGTTACTCTCTTGGAACTGCATCGGGAGGAGTGTTTCCAGCAGGTCGAGGGAGGTGATTCTGCCCCTCTCCTCAGCTCTGGAGAGCTCTTGGAATACTGTGTGCAGTTCTGGCCTCCCCAGTATAAGAGGGATGTGGAGCTCCTAGAGAGGATCCAGTGGAGAGCAACTAAGATGATTAAGGGAATGGAACATCTCTCGTATGAGGAGGGACTGAATGAATTGGGCCTGTTTTCTCTGGAGAAGAGAAGGCTGAGAGGGGATATCATTAACATGTATAAGTTCATGAAGGGACAATGCAGGGAAGAAGGGGACAAGCTCTTCTAAATTGATGGCCAGTGATAGGACAAGGGGAAATGGGCATAAGCTGAAACATGGGAAGTTCCATCTCCAGGAGAGGAAGAACTTCTTTCCTGCAAGGGTAACAGAGCACTGGAACAGGCTGCCCAGGGAGGTTGTGGAGGCTCCTTCTCTGGAGGTCTTCAAAACCTGCCTGGATGCCACCCTATGCCACATGCTCTTTGTTTGCATAGGAAAAGAATTAGATGATCCTGAAAAACTTCTTTATGTAGCTTCTTTTCTTTTTTTAAAAAAAGAAGCAAATTCATGTCCAGTATTAAGAACTGAGGTTAAATATTTATAGGGGTCCAAATCTCAGCATAAAATAAAAAAGCAACAGGGCTTTTCATTTCTTTTTAGTTGATTTATTTGTAGGAAAAAGTATGCATTTTTTTCTGTGCTACTATTTCACATATTCTAATCCTAGATGTGAAGCTGTTTTTAAAGACAGTAACACTACAGAGTTATAACCAGCTGTAGGAGAAGCTCACATATGAAGATTTTAAGTAGCAAATAAAAATGTATCTCAATCAAAAACTTGTAACTATAAACAGGAAAAAATATTGCATAGCTGAGGAGAAGTACAGATAAATTGACAAATGTATTTAATTTACTACTTTTTTACTACTTTTAACTTACTACTTTTTACTGCTTGGTCTGAAACACAAAAGAGGTGAATTTAAACTTTGCTATACTATTATATCACTGAGAATATTTAGTAGCATAATAGTAAAAAAAATGCATAGAGTATTAAAATGAGAAGAGACAGGAGGGAAAAACCATATAAAGAGAGGTGGATAGAAAAGGGTATGGTGGCTATAGATGAGCTCCAGTGTAATGGGAACATTGTGTCTCACACTCATTGGTATGGGCAGAGAAGAGACCCCCCCAGCCAGCACACACACCAGGTATGCTACCACTTCAGAGTGATTTTTAAGGTATTCTGGTGAATAAGAGATGGTAATATTTCAGTGTGGGAGTTCCAAGGCCTTTGAGTTTAATAAAGCATGTTGTCGCTCTATGAAATGAAGAAGGCAATATGCAGACTTCAGATGCCTTCAGATATATACCTGTAGGAATCTTTGCTAGTCAGAATTTAGATAAGTGCACTTTACAGGAGCTGAAAGTTCCAAGTGAGTTTGCTTGAAAAATCTCTGTAATTTATTCAGAGGTTAACAGAAAAAGAATGGATGATTCCTGAAAACCCAGCACTGGATAAAATGATCAAACTTTCTGAGTACTTAGAGGGTATGAATAAAAATGATGATCACCTCCACTCCTTGTGAATCTGCTGTAGCTATGGGCGGGACTTAATTTTGAGAGAACAGATTACTTGCACAGGAGTTTTAAATCTTCCAGTTCAATTGGTTAAGAGCTAAGTTAACTTTTGTCGAGCTATGCTTTTGGATGAATAATTAAATTGAAAAAAAGTCTCATAGAGCTGAGAAATCCTGAATTTAGATAATTCTGCAGCTTTGAACTTCCTTTTTTTTTCTATATGTCTTTTCATTTATATTGAAATGGGGAGGTCATAAAATGAACCCTGTGAAATCTTTCCACACAAAGGTCTTTGGAGAGATAAAGTATACAGAGTCCTGACATCTGTAATCCCAGTAAGTTCATCTGTTCCTTTTCCACATATCTGCAACACACACATAAGATTTCTGTAAGTGCATTTGTTGAAAAGAGCTCTCAGAAGTGGACTCTTTCCATGACTTGTGTAAGTAAACTGTCTTACTTCTCAGGATCATGCAGACTACAGGCTATAGAACTGCAGTGTTTGCTTTGTTTTTTCTTTGATTTTCCTGTGTCCAATGCAAATTTTAAGAGGGAAAAGATATCCACTTGCTTTCCACGTTTCCTCCTGCCAAATAAACCCATATTTTCTTGCCTTCCAAAGTTTAATTAGTATAATTCATACGTCAATATAATTTACAATCAAAGCATTGCTGAAAAATAAGAGGACAAGTATATGTACGAAAAAAAAGAAAGCCTCCATAAAAACAAGCATTATGTCTTTATGGTATTTCTGAATCTGCTCTTCAGAACACATAAAATACTTCCATGCAATTTACGATGTAATGATTGCAGTGACATTTTCTATAAAGTTGGACTAAGTGGTATAGAATATTATACTGGGGAGTATGTAAGCTGAGAAATCATCATTCAGTGAGTCAGTCATGCTCGTTATTGGTCATTTGTCCCATATTGTGCATGAGAGAACTTTTATTTTTTGCATTACCTTATATGCAATAGTGATATCAAGAACCAAATCCCTCAACAGGATTCTAACTTTATGTAATAAGATTTTTTTTTTTTAATTTCAATTTAAGTTGACACGGTGTCTGTCTCTAAATGTATCTTCACCTTTCTCTTCTTTCTTTTTGAAATTCTTGTTGGTGGGGTTAAATACCTCTTGCCCTGGTTAAAACACTTCCATTTCAATGTGATTCTCATTCGCTTGTTCTTGCTCATGTCTTTCCCAGTAGTACATTCCTCAGCCAGAAGATAAATAATTTGACATATGTTTATGTCTCAATATTTAGCAATCCTCTCCTTTTTCTCAATTGCTTATTTTAATTTGGCATGCTTTATATTTTAAATGGAAACAGTCATATAAAACAGATGAATTGTTCTTTCCATAGCACATCAAATTAATCTGAGATTTCTACTTGGCTTGGTTAACCTACATATATATATATATATATATATCCAGGTTTAGAGGATTTTCTTCACACCTTGTTATTACTCTTACTCTGTAAAATATTTTATTTTACTTAGGATAGAAAGATAGCTAATTATTGAAGATTTTCTGTTATGAATCCGGACTGGACTTAACAAGTTTTAATTGATCTATGTACTGTTACCATATTGTAGAAATATAAATAGTAGTAATTAAGAAAATGTAACAAATTTTCTAAAAGAAGGTATCTTGTGGTTAATGTTGCTCTAGCAGTAATCTGTAATCAGTAATCATTTGAATTCAGTAATCATTTGAATTCATGAACTAATCCCCTAAGAATGAAATGGAGAGTAGCATTTCTGCTGCTATGAAATTGAACACAGTGAATATTAAAGTGTGGTCTGGAAGACAACAGTCCCTAGGAGCATATCTTTTTACCTTATATTTATGGAACAATCAATAAATAAGGTAGCTAATCACACATACCAAATATTTAATTTTTCTAGTGCCACCTCAGTATGATTCATACTTTATCCAGAGAGTTCTTTTACCCTTCAGACACCAGATTTTGCTATTGCTTTCTGAGTGATACATAAGCCTTACCTGCAGTTGCATGTATTTTTTAAAAATGGGGAGATTGATGATATAAAAATTTTGTCATTTGAAGGATATTGTTAACATTGTTTTAATCTTTTCATGCAGATGTGTAAGTGTAGAATGTTAGCTACTTTTCAGAGACGTATTTTTAAATGTATGTATGTATTTTTTTTGTAGTGTGTGTAGGTATCCTTCAAATAATTGATTTTATAAAATGTGAAAAAAATATATCTTAGGACTCGGTGCTCCAAAGTCTTTTCCTTCTGCATCTGGCTCATACTGCCAGGTGTGCTGTTGGACATCCACAGCAATCCAGCCTGATTTGCAGTACCAGTAACGGCCAAAGGCAAGGTCTTTACTCCAGTGGCTTCAGTCCAGTGTAAGTTATAAAATGGAAAGGCACAGAATTTAACTACATACAAAACTTCATCACCTGGTGAGTCTAATCTGGCTTGTTCTTAACTAGTTCAAGAAGTCTTCCAGAGATATATTTTGAATGGAAAGAAGCATTATGAACTAATGCAATTCAAAATCATGCCTGCAAATTCTTTTGAGTGCCTTTTCCTAGTGAGATATGGATATAGACAACTATGCCTTCTTCCTGCCCTGCTACTGCCAGGTAGGTCCTATACATTTTTCTAGTGCAGCAGTGCTCAACTATTGTTTTCCAGAAGACTATATCAGATATGGTTTATTTTAATTGACTTGTGGAGAACTAAGATTCTTCAGATTTTCAGACTCTTTTGGAATGTCCTCAGCATCCAGGTAAAGAACTTTTGGTGACAAGGATCTTTGATAAGCAGCAAGAGGAATTTTATGGATAACCTTTTATATGTATTGTCAAAAGCTTTTCTCTACCAGTCTCTTGCCTGACTCAAAGTAAAACAGCTCTTAAAGAATACTAGATTTCACAAAGCTTTCAGCTTCACATTTTCTTTTGCTGTACACTTGGATTACAGGTGTACAGAATACACAGTGTGCTCTATACTTTCCTTTGGAAATATATTCCATATGTACAAAACCTTTGCTTTAGTATTGTGACAGTAGTTTATAGATTTAGCTGAGAAGTTGAGCTCCTTGATTTGCGTGTATCTAATACTGTTAGCTTTTACTATAAAAGTATTTTAAATTCTTTAAATGTGACATTTGATTTCAAGTTTCCAATTTACTATACTCTGTTGATGAATTCCTGGTTTTACATTAACGTAAAAAGTATCAAGCAAATTCTCTGATGAACTCAAATCTTCATTTTTTCCTACTGTAATTGTGGCCTACATCAACGCTGATAGCTTTGCTGGTTTAACAGACTAGGATGTGAATGGTAATACATTCAACTTTCAAATGCCTTACAGCCTTGAATTTAACACCAGTAATAATAATTTATATTGATTCTCTGGCTTATAAATACATAGTGAAGCCAATGGACAAATATATATTGGCTAACAAGTAGATACTGTAGATGAATGCACCAGAAAGAGTTTGTTATTTATTCTTGAAAATGTAGTAACACTATGTATGCTTTTAAGACATTTGGCCTAAAAAGAGCATTATATTGACAACCACATAACTTTTTTGAAGTATCTGCAGCGTAACATAGTGCAAACTGAAAGATTTTAAAAGTCTAGGTACCATTAAGAGGTAAAGATGAATTAAATTCAAAAGTTTGCTGCAAGTGAACTTGTCATAGCATGAAATGGGCAGTCAGAAATTTCACAAGCATTGTTTTGATTTTGATGAAGCTGCTGGGATATTGTATTGGTTTTACATCATTAGCTGAAAGTGGTTTTATTTTTTCAGTGGATGGTTGTAATAAAAATCTGTTTGTAATTTATTTTAATGTAAAACTGTGACTAGTCCTGTGCCTGGAGGACAAATCATAATTTGCAGTCATATTCTGCAAGATCATCAACATTTACTTTTAAGGCTTCTTTTCTTTTTCTGTTAAGAAACTACTTATTTACATTGTGATTACATTTTCTTTTCTATAACATGCCTTCTCTTCTGATGGATTTCTCTGTTCTTCCTTCAGAAGAACCTGCCTTGGTCACTCCTGTAGTCATCTCCAGCCCCTTTTCTAGCTTCTCTTTAAACAACACAGCAGGCTCATGCTTCAGGGCTCTACTGAAGGTGGATTCTGAATATATCTCTGACCTGAGATCTTTCTTTTCCCTTTCTTTTGTCTGCTTAATACTGTCCAAGCATACTTACTCTGGAGCATTCCCAAATCAGACATCATATCTTCTCCCAATTAGCCATATCTTCCAGTATCTTCTCATCCAATGCTATCACAAAAAAAAAACTTAAAACTTCCTGCATTTTGGGAAAATGCAGGAAAGGATATCTTTCAGGATATCCTCCTGAAAGGATATCTTGTTTTTCTCTGCCATACTAAACCATAAGATGCCTGGTGGACATTTATGCTTTTTGATTCTTCTGCCAATTGTATTGTCTACGTGGCTTGTAAAGCCATTTCCCTTCCGGAAATGGCTATGTCTATGGTTACATCTACCTTTATGTTTAAAATGCTTAATCTACTTTCGCAATTTTAGATATATTAAATGTTAAAATGTTAACAGGAAGTGCATAAAGAAATTTAAACAGGTACTTTTATCAACATTGAAATATTTCCTGGTAACTTACTGATTTTTATGTCATTTTGCATTGGATAAGTTAAGTCTTTTTATTCTAGTAGTGTTTAAATATCACATTTACTTTATTTGTGTTCATCTTCTTTTGATTTTCTGACACAGATGATATTATGTTAGAACATTAATTTGTCAGTTCAAAGTACAGATACCACTTGCATATGCTATGATTATACTTAGTGTTTTATCATGGTGATCCTCTGCTCTATTTAGCACAATGTCTATTGTGAGCAAAAAGCAATGCACCTCTGCTCTCCTACTACATCATTGGACACATCTGTCATGTACCCAAGTAGTATTTGTGCCTCTTCATGTGACAGACTCACTAGCAATTGTGAGATGGAAGCGTGTGTGAATGATGAGTTTTGCAATGAGAAGTGACTTTCATTTTAATCATATGAATGGGAACAAGGGTTTTCTGGAAGCAAGCATTCTACTATGAGAATAATTTATTCAGACTTATAGCCTGCTTTCTGCCTATATCTGAAGGACTCTGGGAAAAAGATCTCAGTAGCTGGTACACTGCAAGCTGGATTAATTATTCAGACAATATTGTAGATCTGGCCCATAAACCATAGGTTGGCTACTTCCCTCTTGGTGTTACAGCATTACAACAGAGAAAATAAAATGAATCAAAGTGACACGGTAGAAATGCAGAGTTTAACATTGTGAGATGTACCTCAGAATGTCCTTTTTGTGAGAAATATCTACATGTCCTTGGGCAGCTTCAGACTGAAGTTTATTTCACTGATAAGTACAATTTCTGGTGGTGCCATGGCTCTTTGGAATGGGGACCCCAATTTTTGATGGAACAGATTGGGAATAGGCAGAAATAGACAGGATTTGCTGACAGGATATTGTCCTGTTGAAATAAAATGAAATTTTCAATGAGAGTTAACAGCAGAGGTTAATTTCATTTTATTTTGTCAGCCTGTGCATGGAGGGATGGTTCACATTCTTTTTTTCATACTTTTTTTCCCCTACCTTCCTTCCTAGTCCCTTCTGTCCTATCTCTTCCAAAAAGAAGGGATATTCAAAGTCATAGAAACATCATAACAGACTCCTTCAGAGAAGCAGGTGCAAAAGTATATATTCCTGTTTTTTTTTTTTCAGAGAAAAAAGAAATAAAAGGCACTATTTCCTTTCCTCTAATAACATTGATATTGGTGAAATTTCTCTCCCACTAACTGATGTATCTGATTTAATGGATGAGCCAGGTGGGTGAGTAGCATCCATTGCTCTCTTCTGTTACAGAAACAGTCTTCAGCTTAAATGCTTCCTGTGAATATTTACTCTCTTAAGAGAAAAGACTTCTTTCTTAGAATTTCTATGTGAAGAAAGACTGACACACGTACAGGCATTAATTTATACATATATATATTTTTCTCCATATCTCTTTCTTTGCCACAGGGTATTTCTTTCTAAAAAAACCTGATAAAGTTCGAGCTTAATCATATCACTTTAGGCTTTGTGCTCTAATGCCAGGATCTGTAATACCTTTAATCTATTGATTGCTCTTTGTCTATGTACTTATCTTAATCTCATGGTGATTATAGGCTACTTTGGGCAGGGCCATAATATTTGTTTGTTTAGTATCTTCTGTGATGGACTCCTAGTCCATGATTAGATCGATTAGATAGTCATAATAGTAATAACAAACAAGCTTTTACTCCCACTGGCAGTAGTTCTATTTAGTGCAGTTCATCCTTGTGAAACCTCCTGACAACTCCCAGAGCATCAGCCGAGCTGTTGTGGCAGCCCTGGAACCCTTAACTGCTATTTATGAAAACTTGTGTCTTTTTGACACCTGCAGCTAGGGCCAGCAGCAATATGACTAAACATGATAGCTAATTAAAACGGACTACTTCAGCATGGTACTGAGGGTAGACTCTTTACCTCTGAACTCTGTTTTTTAATAATAACTGCTATGCCCATGAGGAAACAAGCATAACCACATTATCATTTGGAAATTGTTACCATTCTGCATGAATGACTTGTTGAAATTGTTGGGGGAAATTTTCATAGGTATAAAAGGCCACCAGATGTCAGTATGACCTTCTGTAATGTAATATAATGTAGTTAATTCACTTTTTGCTAGACAGAATTGGGAGCTTTTAATCTATTATTTAAATAAAAGTTCTATTTTCTATGACTGAAAAAATAGTCAATTATTAAATGCCTTCTCCAACTTCCAAGCAGTCTTTCAGTTATAACAAGTGAAGGATAAGAATAAATGCCTCTGTACTGAAAAAAATTTGGATTATTTGATTCTCCAGTGCATCCCAGACATGGACCTGACTATTCATTTGAGCAATCTATACTGGGACATGACCTAGACATGTACTCCTTTTGACTTTGTGTACTCTGCTTTATATAGTAAGGGAAACTTACTTCACAGATCCAGTGGCAACTGCAGGGCATTCCCTAGGTCAGCTTTTGGTGGGTTTGACTACTGCTTGAGATTAAAAAATAAAAAAAGTTCTTCTTGATAAACATATGAGAGTCGGCAATATTCCATATATTCTAATATCTAAGCACATGTGGTATGAATATTTTTCCCTTAAGATCTTGGATTTTTGCTGCTCCAATCAGGAGGACAGACTTTCTATCAATAGTCTGTCCTAGAAACTATATAGATACCTTTTAAACAGCCAGACACACAAGTTAATTAGTCTTGATTCAGAAGTGGGGAGTAGAGGAAGGCCTACATACACTGGAACTACATATGTGTCAGTAGTCCTCACTACCTTTCAGCTCCATTGCATATTTCCATTTGGAAGAGCTTAATCAGTGAACAAAGAGAAGAACAGAGAGAAGAATGAAAAGAACAGTGAATAAAGAGAAGCATGGTGTGTATGGAAGAGGTATGTGATAATATCCTTCAAGTATGTTGGAAGGATGTGTTTTGACAGTGAGAAGCTTTAATTTAAGCAACCCATTGACTTTTCTAATCTATAATAATGGATTAGCCATTTATTAAAACAATGAAAAATTAATTCATATTCTACAAAATATGTATTTATGGCATTATAATTCAGGGTAACTATAAAGTGATATATTGTTATTGAGGAGGAATGACCTTAAAGGGATAAGGGGACTTTTTTTCAAAAGTAGTAAGGTAATGTAGAAGCATCAATAACAACCATTGCTGAGACAATATTAAACCTTTTTTAATTTGAAGTCCTCTTTCATATTTGCAAACATTTTAATTACTTTCCTCTCAGATGACGTTTCCTTCCTTTGCTGACTGCGTTTAGTTTGCTGTTTGGTTATCTTTGGCAGGATACAAGAATGCTCAAATAGTGTTAGCTAATGTTTGTACAGGTTGGAAAACCAGGCATGAAAGACTCTGCAAGGGTTTGTGTTAAGTGGAAAGGCAATTAGTTTTATGAGTGATTGATCTTTTCAAATGACTTCAAAATTTGCAAAACTGGGCTGCATTTCTAAAATGGAATATTCTCTCCGATTTCAAAATTCTTCATAAAAGAAATTCCACATATTTTTTCATTGAATTATTTCATAAATTCATTCCAAGCATTTCCTTCATCTTTCTATTTCAAGGGTTTTGAGTTTTTTACATGTGATAAAAATATCAAAACAAAGGTCTTGAGCAGTAGCTAATATAGCAGGGATTCTGTGTGACTATTTGTTCATGCTGGATTCCTGCTGATGTCTATGATAGTGGTTCCCTCTCTCCCTCTGTCTCTTCCAGCGTGATGAAGCACAGCATAAAAGAGTGAAGTACAATTAATAATTTCACAGAATCTCAGAATGTTTGAGGTTGGAAGGGACTTCTAGAGTCCCTTCCAGACTAGTCCAACACTCCTGCTCAAGCAGGGACTGTGAGAGCCCGTGGCACAAGGTCACATCTGGGCAGATTTGCAGAGGAGACTCCACAACCTCTCTGGGCACCCTGTTCCAGGGCTCTGTAATTTCAGTCATTGAATGCAATGAAGAGCATGTCATTTAAGAAGTTTCCTTCATTAGTGGCCCCATATATTTTTTTAGGACATATCTGCTTAATTACTTATTATTTTCTATCACCTTTTTGCAGTTATAGGCTTTGATCATAGTAATCAGTAGGAAATTTCAAAGAACATAATTTTCTTTTTATTTTTCTTTTGCATAAAGTATGGAAGGAATTTTTTCTTCCTGAGCAGGTTCCTGGCAGAAAAATTGCATAACATTTTTCACTTCAGAACAGAAGGCTGCAGACTGATTTCTGTGGTTTTCATCTATAACAAAGGTTAAAATAATGGAATAAATGTGAATCAATCTTGCAGTTATCATGGTACTTGCAGACATCTCATTGTTACACTGGCACCAGTTCCTTCTCATCCTCTCATCTCATTCTTATTTTTTGATTGAAATAGGTAGCTGCTTAGAACAAGAATTGACTCCCATCTTTATTATCAGTGTTCTGTGATCCTGTTTTATTTGCCTTTTAATACATAGTGGAATAAGGATGCTGAAAAACAATAATACTTAGATGACATTCATTGTTAAATGTTTTAAATACAGTTTAAATACACTTAAAAACTATGTGGAAAGTAAAATTTCAAACTTTAATATATCCCTTAAGAAGGTTGAATGCAAAATCTATAAATCTAAGTGGATGAAAACTTAAAAAGACTTGTTCTTAAGAAAAAAAGAAAAAGAGTCTTTCTATACTCCTGGACATACTGAATAAAATATTCTTTCTCAAGTGAACTGGTAAATGTTCAAGATATGATATCATTTGCAATGCACCTAATGGAACTGCTAGAGGAGTATTTGTGTTGATCTCTCTTTATGTTTGTGCATAAATGAACAAAATGTGACCTAAGCACAAATCCAGAAGTCTGGCCCTCCTTTCCTCCATGCAAAGTGTTGTTATCAGAAGCAATCTGTTTTGCCTCACATGTGATTCAGATACATATCTGAAAACAGCAAGAAAGCTTTATGTGCAACTTTGCTAGCAATTTAAGAATTTATTTCACATAACATATTAAAGACATATAGTCTAGGGTATCCTCAAATAGATTAAGTATGATCATTGATGTAGCACATCTATTGCTCGGAAGACTTTGGAAACAGTGGAAACTGATATTTGGAAATGCTCATTAATTTAAATGTTATTTATCTAACCTTAACAAATTGATTGAAATAAGCAGCTAAAAAATTTTAAGTATGGAATTTAATTTTTATTTCTATTGATGGAAAGGAAGGATAAATTTGAGTCCTAGCAGATCTTAAAATGTGTCTGTAGATTCAATTTTAGGGACAACAAAATATGCTAAACAATTTCACAGCAATTTTATCTAGTCAGATTGGAAAATGAACAAGTGTTTCAGTGTTATGATTTCCTCCCAGTCATATTTATTCAGTCAAATATATTCACAGAATATCTAGATGCTGTTTAGATTATTCATGAGGGAGAGTTTTAGTCAAATGAAAGTGTTGGACAATGAAAAAGTAATTTCTGGGAAAAGCTTGTGCTTTGTACTATCTATGTTCATTCTAAGTGTGTACTATTGCCTCTCTGGAGAAAAAAAAAAAACAAAAAAACAAAACCAAGAGACTTTCCAAATGAGTTTATTCACATCTTGGTTTTATTGGACATTACATGATTTTGTGTGTTTGTTTTGTTTTGTGTTATTTTTCTCTTTTTCTTTCTGAGACTATGGCTTGTAACTTATCTGTTTCAGGCACTGTAAGAATAAGTTGAGAGATGCTAAAGGAATCTTCACCTCAGATATTGCTACTTCTTAATACTCTACCAGAAAATGAGAGGCTTTTTTTTTTTTTTTTTTTTTCCTGTCCTGTATTGAGGATACTACTTACAGGCCTTTGAAGGAAACAACATCCTCAAACCTTTCTTCAGCTCCAAAGGACTTATTTGGAGTACCATTCTACTGCGTAGGCGTATGAGATGTTATTTAGCAATGGAAGCACTTACAAAGAAGTGATTGAAGTGATTAAGCGAAAAAGGTAAAGATTTACCTTTTGCTTTAGTAAATGCAAAGACTGACTTCTTGGTTACAGAGTCACAAGAGAGGAATATAATAGTCATAATGAATATAGGCTCAGAACCATATCTCTAAACTACTTTTTTCTCACATTTTTGAAAATGAAGTCCACTCTTTTGATAATTAGTATTGCTATGCAGTTATTCTTTGGATTAGGATTGCACAAAACAAATGTATCAAGTTGAAATCTTTCCTGATAATACTTTCATAATCTCCTACCCAGACACAATATTTCCAAGACTGTTGAAATACCTTATATATACCTATACACAGCCCTGGTGAGGCCACACCTGGAGTACTGTGTCCAGTTCTGGGCTCCCCAGTACAAGAGGGATGTGG
>JAUBOD010000243.1:0-19704 GCA_032353885.1 Nothura maculosa | reverse complement strand
CCCTATGAGCAGAGGCTGAGAGAGCTGGGCCTGTTCAGCCTGGAGAAGAGAAGGCTGAGGGGGGACCTGATCACTGTATATAAATACCTCAAGGGAGGCAGTGAGGAGGAGGGGGATGGCCCCTTTTCAGTGACTGACAGTGACAGAACTAGAGGAAATGGCTTCCCTTCCAACCTTAAGCATTCTAGGATTCTATGAAGCCTAGGAAGTTCCACAGGAAGTTAAGGAAGCTTAAGTAGACTGTGAGGGTGACAGAGCACTGGAACAGGCTGCCCAGAGAGGTTGTGGAGTCTCCTTCTTTGGAGGTCTTTAAAGCTTGCTTGGATGCAGCCCTGTGCCACGTGCTCTAGGTGATCCTGCGTTTCAGGGGGGTTGGACTAGATGACCTCTAAGGTCCCTTCCAACCTTAAGCATTTTATGATTCTATGATATCGGTGTTTCATAGAAAATAGGTCATAGAAAATCCTCATCAAACCCACTTACTAATCTTGGAATTTCTCCTTTTATATATGACATCATACACTTCATATTTGCTCCATCATACCCTACATTTTATCAGTTATGTTATGTTATTACATCAAGAACCAGATTTGCGTGGGTGTTCTATGAGTTAAATGTATAGATGGAAAGAAGGGAAATTTTCAGAAGTGCCTTTATTTCAAATTCTTTCAAAGTTACATGTTATATATTATGCTTTACAAAAGAATGATGTGACATGTCTAAAGTTCCAAACCCCTCTCTGTTAAAATGCTGCGTGGCTCTATATTTTACTTTCACACTCTGCTCTTCCCAAGCTGTTTTTCATTCTTTATATTTCTTTGACATTGTGCTCTCTCTCAGTTCTCTTGTATATTACAAGTGCATCAGGGATCTATGATTAACTCCTTCAGTTAAATCATACTTTGAAATCTTCCTTTTCTTGATAATCCAACAGAAATTATGCCTGTAAAACATTTTTTCACCTTTGATGTGAAAGATACTATACACAAACAAACTGCATTGTGTCTAAAATTGCATTTATTATTGAGTTTGCTTTACAATTCAGTTGTAGTTCAATTCAGTTGAACTGTACTGAATTTTAGAGGTAGGTCTAGTACATTAGACAGATTAACATCAAGGTTACCGGCTGCTTATATATTTTCAAATTTGATAATACTAACAGTAGAATTCTAATTCAATGCACATTCGGAAGACTCTGCTCTGCAGTAGAGACAGCAAAATACATTAAAAATTTATATGCTTTTTTTTTCCCTGTGCTTTGTGAGCCCTTTGTCCTTTGGATTTCTTTTACTGGGTTTAACCAGGACTAGCTTTTTTCCACTCAATCACTTCAGTAATATTTTGTCATATTCTCTCATATAAGTCTATAGCAAAAACTAAGATGACTACTTTGTGTTTTTTGAAATTGAATAATATTTCCCCATCTAATTCCGAGCAATCAGTTAGTACAGAGTAGCTGTATTTCAAAAGTTCCAAATGAGAGCTTGGAAGAAAAAAATATGCCTATTATTTTTCTAATCAGTATATATTTTTTTCTAAATCATATAGGACTGAGTATTCCTCAGAGAAGCAATTTTCTGATTGCAAGGTGCACTCATTTTTCCCAGTGCTTTGTTTAAAATGTTGAAACAATAAAATGAATGAAATTAACTACTGTTATTTATCATGTTTTTAATGGTAGTAGCCTTGGGTGGTTGGAGACTGGATTCTCTATTGGCTAGGTGTGTAGTAAAAATGAATATCAGACAATGAATGTTTAACATTACTGAGTATAAAACAGCAAAATAGGCAAACATGTATTATTGGAGCAGGAATAAAATACAGAATGCAAAAGTCACAGCGTGTGTAACTTTCTTTTTAGGCATTCTTAGGCAACTTTCTTCTTAGGCATTCTTTTCTGTAAGTAAAGTTC
Organism: Nothura maculosa; assembly: GCA_032353885.1. Classification (NCBI taxonomy): domain Eukaryota; kingdom Metazoa; phylum Chordata; class Aves; order Tinamiformes; family Tinamidae; genus Nothura; species Nothura maculosa. The sequence goes on along the minus strand of JAUBOD010000243.1, from coordinate 17,792 downwards.
ATCTGGTAATGTAGAGATAAGATCAAAGAATTTTAGATGACTAGATGAGTAAGCTACTGAAAAGCATATGATGCCAGGAGCCTTTCGGCACAGAATAGGAAATATTCACGAAGTAGAAGAAAACATCCTAGTGTTTAAAATTCCTCTTTTCCCATTTTACTGTATCTCTAGTCTTTGTCTGATTTTGTTCCGCAAGCTCTTTCTTCAAGATGGGAGGTGTTCATGGAAGGTATATCTTAATGGATTCCTTTTTTTTTTTTTTTCCAGAGAAAATGATTTTTTGCATAGTTTTGAGTCAGAGAAGGGTGGCATTGCCCAAATCTCATTTAATTTATTTTCCTCCTCTATGTGCCATTGTGCTCTCTTGGTTGCTTTCTTGGTTAACTGGACTCTTGTCATGGACTGGCTATAATAATTGGTATTGTCCCTCTCAGGGAGAAATGAAAGACTCATCTCCTAGGCATAGATTTCTCATGATTAAAATAACGAAAAAATGAAAAATACATTCCCTTTCTGCTCTTTTACAAGATAATCTAAGAATCTCAAGGTTAATTCTAAACAGACCAAAGGATGAAACTGAAACTCTTTGCTGCGTGTATTTGTTGTGGTGAGAAACACAGAGTAAACATAATAGAAATCTTTCCCATTGGGCTTTGGACTAGGTCCCGAAGAGATTGTAATGTCAGTGGGAGATTTGGATACGTCAGGGTGCATGTATCTCAGAACAGAGAGATCCCCAAACAGCATCTTTCTGCTTAGAAAGAAGTATACACAGAAGCATATGGTAGATTAATTAAAAATGGTATTTTCCAAAGCTTAGAAAATGAAGTTTTAGTGCCAAAGTGGGAAAAGGTTTTCTAAAAACATAGAATACAGGTCCTGTAAATCCTATAAAGGAATATTTAGTTAATCATATCTTTGTAAAGACACATTTTGTATTTTTCCAGGTTGTCCTGAAATGGCATAGTTTTTAAAAGAGCTTTCTACATATGCTAAAAAGACCAGAAGGGATTTTTTATTTACAGAAGGAAATAAAAAAGGAAAAGGAAAAAAAAGGAAACTTCTATCAAAACAGAAATTATCTATGCTAAAGTGCAAACCTTAAAATTATATAAAACCCCCCCACACTTTATATTCTTTAAAATGTAAAATAAGATTTCCAAGTGGGTTTTTTTTTAGACATAAAGTAATTTTTACTCACTTTACAGTGACATAAGTATATAAGTGCAACAAACACATACGTCCTAAATCTTCTGATGGATACAAATTTTTCTAAAATGTTGTACATTTTCAGATATTCAGTGTACAGGTTTGTAACGAAAGCTTATGACAAGGCTTGGAAGCCAGACCAGGTGAATTATACTTCTTGTCATACCAGGCTGTCATTATAAAAATAAAACTTGTAGTTAACCTCTCAGCACTGACTGTGTCCCTCCCAGGTGGTACTGTTTCCAGGGAATTATGCTCACCTACAGCGCCTGCTATCTGTAGCTGTTCAAAGTAAATTGACAGATATCTGAAATAGGCTTCTCAATTGCCAGTTGTAATATAGCTCAGAGATCTTTGGTAGCTCTGAGTATCCATGATCAACCAATTCTTCTTTAATATATGCTATTATTTGCCCCATAATCATTTCCTATGGGGATAAAATTTAAGAGACAAGATCTGTTAAGTGCAATATTATTTAGATTTTCCCTTTACTCTCTTTCTGGTTGGCCTCTCTGGTCTTCTAATACTGGCTTGTTACTTTGTGATGAGGCGTATGGCCATCCTAACAGATGGGGATGAAGGTAGGTGCCTAAGAGGACATGTTTGCTCATGAAATGTGTCTGTTGAAAGCAGTATTTGTATATGTATGTGCTTGTCCCCTCTTTTTAAATATATGTTCAAAACTGTTCCTATGATTAAAAAATTCATTAAATCATAAAATAATTAAATATCCATAGACTTTCAAAATGGGACTTTCTTAGCTTGAAAAAGTCAGCATTTTTATTTCTTAGGTATTATGTATGTTATGACAAAGGCACTGTAACAAAATCTATAGTTAGTTTAAATAAATTCTCTAAAATCAGAGTGAACTGTATCTGTTAGTGGACTAGACGGTACTACACATCTAGATGATATTAGAGAAAACTTTCTCTATTATCGCATTTCACCTGAGTAGAAACCATTAGTGATACAGAGCACATAATTAAATTCTATTAATTTTTCACTTTTGTACCTTAGAATCAATTACCTAGTACTATTAGAGTCATTTGTAGAACTATATTTAGTGAAAGCTGGACTCTGGCTAATTAGTAAGGTATCACAAAACATTTATTTTTCACTGTTTTTTAACTATTTTTTCCTCTCCTCTCTTGGTTCTAGTAGAGAATATGTCACAGAAATAAAAATGTTGTTTGCATGTTTTAGACTGCATGTACTTAATAACTAGTAATGTTAAAGTCTTCCCATGTGAAATATTTGATCTGAATTTTTAGTATGCTGTGTTTCACTAACAGGTATTAAATAGGTCAGTTGGCTATGTGAATTAAATTTGAGGTTAAAAAGTGGTTGTCGTGGTTACTCTATGAGCTGCTTTTTTACCTAGCGCTCCAAGGTGAATTAGAGGCCTCAGAGAGCTAAGACCTATTAGAAGGCTTTAGTTAAAATGTGTGTTATCAGCATTCATACACATCATGTGGTAACTTGCTTTCTCTCTTCTTTAGCCTACATCATTTTTTTCCTGCTGTCTTTTCAAGGTAGAGCTGAAATGTGGTAAATATGCGTAAGAGAGGGGATGACAGATTGCTGTCCTGAGCTGAATAATTTGTTTTTGGATTTACATGCCACGATCAAACAGGCAGCAGAATGCACCAGTTCATGCAGCTTTCTATATTACTTACGATGTTCAGCGTAACAATAGTCAAAATGTGGCTCCTTGACACCTACTATATCTGTGTGACAAATAATATATCATGACAGAGACTGCAACAAGGAACTTTTAACCTGAGGGACTTCATTATGGAAAAATACTTGACCTATTGCTGACAATATGATCTATCAACTTTGAACTGAGGCTCTGAGAATATTTTCTTTCCTCTCAACTCACTATAAAGGTAATTTGGAAGATAAGCTCAGATCTAGACAACATGATAAACCATGACACGTGGTCTGATGAATTGATTCCTGAGAATCAAATCTGTCTCATGTTCAAATAGAGACTTTAAGCCCATGTCTTCAGAAACGTTCTGCCTCTTGCTTCCCACTGATTGATATATCCCATGTTTCCAACTCAGGAGGATACTTATACTTTTGTCTGTTTTTCCTGTATATGGCTAGACATATGCTGAAACAAGTCTGATATATTAGGAGTCTTTTTATGCATCAACCACCTGAAATATAAAACTCAGTAAAAATAAGAATCTATGAGACAACTAGGTGCCTCTTGCATCTCAGGGATATAAAAACATACCTTGCTCAGTACTTCAGAGGGAATAGGAACCTAATGAACCTGAGAAAAAAGGTAAATTAATGGACATAAATATTTTTTCTCCTTTTTCATTTTTTTTTCTTTGAAGTGGATTCAAATCTGGTTTGAACAAAAACAACAATTTATTTTTTACATAGATTAGCTGCAGATATTGGCTATGACTATACAAGCAAGTACAATCTCTGCCATTATTCCTGTCTGCATTATTTTTGTTCAGTCCTGGGATATCTCATTGTTGTTTTTCTCCAATCAGAATATATGTCTAGAATTTCCATTCCAAGTGCAGCAGGTTTTGAATAGCAAATGAACAGAAAAATTCTGTTTTCCTCATACCCAGGGAAAGACTCCTCTGGTTTCTGTTTTGAATGTATTGGAAAGAGCGAGACACCTACATCAGGACTTTCAGATGCCTCTTCCCCTCTGACTTGTCTCTTGTTGTAAGCCCTCTATTTTATCACATCTAGTTATTTTCTAGATTAAAGAACTAGATTAAAGAAGTAAAGGGACGGTTAGGGTTCCTGCTACTTAATTTAAGGACTTAAATCTAAAAACAGTGTTTTCAAAATTTCTGCCTTAGAGACATTTAAATTTCAGCCTGTAAGATCCTAAGTTCCAGCTATTGAATATATATCAGCAGTGTTCAAAATTGTTATCTCCTGCCTGATCCTACTGAGAATATACAAACTTGGTTCTATGCAGAGTATTGTAGGAAAGAGTGATGGATAATCCTCTGCAGTAAACATCCTTTTCCCAGGAGCTTAGCTGTCTGTGTATCAAGGATCCCAGACCTAGTTCTGGCTTGCCCCAGCTGTGCCACATTGACTGACATTGCTGAGAGAAAAGTGATGAAATTCTGTAGAAAGGTAAGAAGGGTAAAATTATAGACAGAGGTAGGATTATGGAGACAAGATTGCTAGTAGCTCAAGGATTATAGAGCCCTAAAGCTGAAAGAAGAAGCTGAGGGGAAGGAGAAGAATCAGGATCATTGGGTTATTGGATCAAATTAACGGTGTCAATGGAACTGGTGGAAGCAGCAACAGGGCCATGCTGAGGGGCTGCTCCTGGGAGTTTGAAAATTGCCCTCTCCTTGCCTCACTCCTACTGTCTGGGCTAGCAGAGACCCTTCAGGGACCTTAACAGGCAATGAGCATACTAATGCCTAGCCTTCTAGCTCATTAAATCCTAGCCATCTTCCATGCGGGTAAGCCAACAAGTAACTGCTTTATACATTCAGGCTGTGTATATCCTGCTTGCAGAGCCTCTTTGTGTGCAGCTGGACATGTCTAAACAAACCAGCCTAAAAGAGGGGCTGTAACAAAGGGCCTCCTCATTTTATACTAGGAAAGGTTAAAGAAAGTGCTGGAACTGGGCTCTGCAAGCCTTGGGGAATTTCTGTAGCTGTTGTGATAATCACAGCTTGTAATCATCCAGCCTTTTATGCACTTCTCTTCCTGGGTTTCCATTATGTGAGGGGGAAAAAAAAGTAACTTGGCTTAGGTGCTCTCTTCTGAGAGGGTGTCCACAGCTGCAAATCCTGATGGGGGTAGATGCATCCTGCCAGCTGGAGTTAGGTGCCTAAGTGCCTTTGAGGCAGCAGGAATAAAGACATGATGAGCTTTCTTACTAATGTGTTGCTTCCTGTCTTGCCTTCCAGGAAATCAAAAGGGCACCTAGTCACGGTATTGGTGTCCTGAGCTGGGAGCCTTTGGGGAGCCCAAATGCTTTCCAGTACACTTCAGGGAGGGGCCTGGACTCTCCCTAGTATTTTCAGTACTTTAGATTTTTAATCTTGGAAGAAAAAAGGATTTTTCTTTTCTTCCTACTACAATGTGAGAAGTATTCTTTTTCTTTTTTCTTTATTCTTTTGCACAAATTTTCCACAACAAATCACACTACTTTCAGTAGGAAAATATTGATATTCTCTCCAAACAGCAGGAATTCGAAGTAAAAGTACAGCACAATATGTGTTGTGGGCTTGGAAGTGAAAAATCTCTTTAAGAAGACTGCACTTTCGCAAATATTTTTCTGATTCTAAAGAATTGTCCCGAAAATAATCACACAATAATAATATAAACTGTTATTAAAAAAAAAAAAAGCAGGAGGAGGGCATAGTCACGTCTTTGTGTTCTTCATATTACATTTTTATATGCGTTTAGGTATATATTTATACAGTGGTTGCATCGAGGTAAATAGTTTCCAGAGTTTTAGGTGGAAATGACAGCTGGAATGCCTTTCTGTATCATTCTAAGACTCGTTCAGCCAAGAATACAGCTAAATGCATGTGGATATTCAAAATCTTTATAGAAATACCTGACATACTGGTAAATAAAAATGGCTCTCTGATTCTCTCCTTCATGAAATAAATTATTCAGAGTAGCTAAGAGGAAATGTTGCTATGAAAATCAGTCTAACATTTACTGATTAATTTCACCTCTGGTTTCACAGTTAGTTTTTTTTTCTCCTGAGGTTTGAATTTTTCTCTAAATAGGTATTCTGGGTTCTACATATTTCCCCTAAGACAGCATTTTGGGTGTTCCCTCCCTCCACAACATGATGCTCATGTCTCTATGGAAGAGGCCAGAGTTTCATAGAATGAATTAGAAAGATCAGTTCTGAGGCCTACAGTCCCAATGTCTCAAGGCAACTTGACATTGAAAAGTCATAGTTTCAGACAGCCTTTTTTTTTTTTTTTTTTGAGTTCTGCCAAACCACATGATGAAAATGTGTGATTCGAGTCCAGACAGTAGACCTCCATAATACTCTTTGATTTGGTTCTTCAAAATGTGAGGCGACTTATGTTCCTGTGGAAAATTGTCTTTGGGTTTGGATACAAAGAAAAAGCAAAGAAATTGCAACTCTATCTCTGAAATTCAAAGGAAGAAATTTTAAATCTATAATGAAAAAAAATTGAGCAGACAAATCTCTGTTTGCATGTTCATCACTGTGTGGGTTTTTTTTTGTGGGGGGGAAGACATGCTGCTTTTTTTCTGTTGCTGAATCCTAGAGTTTTCAGCTCGGAAAAACCTTTAGCCAGTTTTGTCCACCACTTCGGTCCATGTAACTTTCTGTATAAATACTGCTCACATATCTCCACAGACATTGCACATGCATGCACCTCAGCACAGCCAATACCAAAATAAAAAAATAAAAATCCTATATTTTCGTCCTATTGGAGCAATAAACTAAGGTTAAATACATGGAGACATTACTCTGGAAAATGCTAATAGATGATGAGGCTTATATTCCACAGCTAAACATTTCCAGAGCTTTAGTAAATATTTGGGTTAATCTTTGTGGCTATATAAATATCCCTGTAAATACATTCAAAACATGAGACCTGACATTTTCAGTCTTTAGGATGCTTAGAATAGTTAAATAAAACATCGTAGCCAGGTGATAATTTACCTGAAAGCACACTTTCAGATCACTACCAATTATTTGCATGCCATCTTGGAATCTGATTAATATTTCCAGAAACTTTTTGTCTCTATTCTTCATTTCCAACACTGACAGAAGTCTCAAAGAGTGTGTTGTTTTTCAGCACTTCAGTTTTTCATGTTATGTCGAGTCTTTAGAATTAACAAATAAAAAACTAAAAATAGCTTTTTTTGGAGGAGTGAAAAGTAGTTTTGCTTAATTTCTTGTGTTGAATGTTGCTTTATCGCTGAAATATTTAGACTGGCTAATGAACATTTTCATAATAATAATTTAGCTTAATCTGAGATATGATACTCTATTTTAAAGCTGTTTAGATTTTTTTTTTTTGTTTGTAAAACAGCAAATTGCAGCAAAATGTTTGCTCAAACTTAAGGTGCAAAAAAGTCATAAATTTCTTGTTAAATGTAAATTGTAGTGTGTATACATAATGAGATTATAATCAGCATTTTTTCCTTTTCCTTTAGCCTGTTTTTCCCTAGCAGAGTTTTGAGAACAGCAGTCAAAAAAAATTACTTAAAATGTTGAGGAAAATACGTTTTTTTACCTGAGGGCAACATGTGGTTCTCTACTCTCTGCAAATATGACAAATGTCAGCAGAATTGCCACTGGATTTATTTATTATACTACTGGTATGCATGTTCTTGAGTGATTTTTACAGGCTAGGTCAGAAAATCCCTGTAAATCTATCGGAGAATTGCTGAGGAAACCCGTCAGACTTTTGGTGCTATTGACCTAGTATAGCTAAAGACTGTGAACTTAATCCCATTTACCCCAAAATTCTCTGCATTACTGCCTTAGGGGATGTGTAGCTTCACTTTAATAAATGAATTTTTAGCAAATCTAGTAAATCAAGTGGCATTTTATAAATTTTCTCTGACTAGGGATAGATACCACATAGCCATAGAGAATGGCAAGGGATGGGATACATGGATATCTCTGAGCAGTAAAGGATACTGTGCAGCCGAATTTCTCAGGAGTGCGTGAGCAAGATAGGAGCTTGGATCAGACAAGAATTTATTCCTTTCTTCTTAAACTCTGTTTTCCAGATAGGAGAGATTCTTATGTTATAGAAGAATCCAAAACCTTACATTGTCAGGATTTATACTGGTAAGTCTTTTCAAGCTTCCAACATTGTAGATGTAATAGATTAAACACAATCAGAAAGAACTATATAAAATCACTTGTGCCTTTTGTCTCTCAGCTCTGGAAATTTGGTATTGGCAACTTGGATATGCTTCTGCCTGGACTCACTACAGGACTGCAATGACAGAATATTTTTATCATTACATATGGAAATTCTCCAGATGCTCTAAGACTGAAATTGTTTTGCAAACAGGTTATGAAGGGTTTTGACTACTACTGTGTTATTTACTAAAAAAAATGAAAATGTTTCCATCCGCATATTTGCACTGGTTGGAACTCAAATCAAGAAGAAACTTCTTCTTAAGCCTTTAAAGTTAGATTAGAGGAGTTTGAATGCTTGTTTGTTTTATAAATTTGAGGAGATTACACTGCCTTGTCTAGAAGTGGTTATAATAGCAAGGTTCACCCAGGTTGACAGTACTTTTCTGGAATTATTTTGTACTTTCTTTACAAAGTACTTTCTTTTCTTTTCGTTCTTAATGCTATAAAAGTATGCAGGTTCTCGTGATTATTTATCCACTGTTCTAGAAGGGTCTGATAAGTTCTACTTTTCATTACAAAATCTTTTTTTCAGATTTTATGAGTCTGTCAACAGCATAGATCCTTAACAGCATAAACAAATGGTTTGGAAGAATAGGAAACATTCTTGGTATAGTTTGGGATGATATCATTCATTTTAGGGTTTGGAAAAGAACATGATGACAAGTTTTTCCTACATGTGGCATGAAGGCTAACTTTACATTAATTACATATTGTTGCTTTGCATATTATTAATTGCGTATTGTTGCTTTGATTTTGTGAAAGTTAATCATCTTAAAATGGCAATATTATGTCCTGTATTTTTTTAATAAAAGAATAAACAAAAACTTTACTGCCAATAATAAAACTTATGGCATCTGAGACTTAAAGAGAAAATGCATCCATTTACCCTTTCATCTTTCCTCTTCCCTCACTTATGAAAAGCATCAGCACAGTATACACCTGAAGGAAATGTTCTGTTGACAGCTGATGTAAAGAGGAGGCAATCTTGTTCTTGGAGATTCTGCTTCAAATATCGTACTTCAAAAGAGCCCTGAAAAGATATTCTACAGATCTTCTACAGATCTTCGAGCTGTGTTCATCAGATCTTTTCTAATAGAGAAAATTCATATTTTTCTTTGGGGAAGGAAGAAAATTTCTCAGAAGTTTGCTGAGAATTGCATTTTCCTGCATCGAAATGTGTTATTCCAAGCCGGGGGGGGCGAGGGGGGGGGGGGGAAGAAAGGAGTTTAGTGTGGAGGAGAAGGGGAAGGGCAACACACAATCAGAATGATGCTAGGTTCAACTCCAGAGCTCATTTTTAAATTCAGCATTAATCTAGGGGGAGACTTGGGTTTCAGTCAAGGTTAGGTTGCTATGAGAACAATACATTAAAGGAAGATTTTTTTTTAAACAAAGCTGTTCACCTAAGTTGAGGTTAGAGACTGATTTGTGTCTTCAGTTATGTTTACATTTGGAACTGAGAAGTGTGGGTAGCACATCTGCAAGCTTATTAATGTTTATTAAGTTCTAGCTTTAGAATAACATCTGTTTAGACATTTCTTGCAAAAGCCATAAATTCTAATGCATTCCTTTCTTGTTTTGAAAGTGACCATCTGCTTTTCTAATTTTCTGTTTCTTCACAGTTTTTAAGGATAATCCATAATGTGTTCTTTTTCTTTATAGCAAGCTATATTAAAGATGATCTCATGAGAGAGCCAGGAAAAATAAAATCTGAGAAAATAGAAGAGCCAAAATAATTTAAAAAAAACAGGAATGAGAAGGTGCTTTTGTCCCATTACTTCAGCCCTAACTACCAAAACCCATTTTGCTGATTCCCTTGATCTTCCCTTAATCCCTTTTTAAGGAGGGCCTAACTGGCAGCAATTTTAAATTTTAAGAAATAGAGGAAAATGCAAAGTCTTGCAGCTGCTCATATTTTTTCTGCCTGTTTTTTTATACAGGTTAATGAAATGAAACACCAACAAAGTAGTTCCCTGCAAATATGGAAAAATGCTCAATTACTGTATTTTTATTTAAAATTCAATTAAAAGTAACAAGTGCTCAATGAACTCTACATCTTAACATGAGCTCGTTTTGAAATGGTATCTACTATACAGACACAAGAAAACTAGTGAAGAAAGAATCACATCATGCTAAATCATTGACTATATTTGGTAGATTGATATTGATATATAGCAATTAAGATAATTAATTAAGCACTTAAAAATCTCCTTTTTCGGTATTTTTTCAGTATTTATGTGTTAATGTATTTTCAGTATTTATGTGTTAATGCATAAAAATGCTTTAACATACAGTTCTCAAATGCAGCAATAATGTAGATGCAGAGAGATTATCATATAGATTTTTTTAAGGGACAAATACAAGAAAAACAAAAAGAAATAGCTTAAACAAGCACACTTATACTTTTGTTCAAATATCTTCCTTTTAAAATGGAGGTTTTATGAGTTCAGATATAACCCATGGGCCCTAAGAATGGGATACTGAAGCTACCAAGTTCTGCATATACTATATAATGCGAATTCCCATCACTATAAAAGAAATTGTCTTTATGTTAAGTTTGGTGTACAAAAAGAAAATAGTAATAAATTGGAGGTGACATCTCTTTTTAGATTGACTGAAAATACTCTATTGAAGGTCTCTCACTTCTTTGTAGGCTGTTATAAATATTTTGTCTTAACTCTTTATACCACTTCTTGTTTGAGATTTGTGATTACTGAAATGACTTTATAGAAAATGTAGATAAGATCATGTTTTTTCAGCTTTTTTTTTAAAGAGCTATGTGAGTATTTTTTTAATAGGTCTACCAGCGGGGGAATCCAAATACCCTCAGCAAGAGAGTTTGTCAAAAGCTACAGGGTTTGTAGAAGACCAGAGAGCTCATAAAGTGAGCTGAAGAGAAGATTAGGAAAGGTTCAGTGTGTGTGCTTTGTCAAAGCCGAATTAGCACTTATTTTCTGTGAATCTATCTGGTTTTGCCAATAGGCATATTCTGATAATAATGTTTTATTTATTTATTTATTTATTTATGGCCTTTCTGGAAAAAGAGAAGCTGGAGCTGAAAGAGCTATTGAATGTGTCTTCCTTCATTTTCCTCAGGTTTGATCCTGAGCATCTTCTATTTTTCTAACCTCTTAACTGACTTATTCTAAATGTTTTTCTACCATCAAACTTCCTATAATATGTATGATGAAAAAGTAATACAGAATTGTATGGAATTACTAGTACACAGTAATATTTACTGCATTTACTTAAGTAGCATTTGTACACAGTGCCTTCTTTATCTATTCAGTTTTATAGGGATAGGAGAATGTAAAGCTGTACTGTTTGTTGTCATGTGTTTTTGGAGATAAGTTTTTGACTGTTTCTAACATGCTATCATCTGAGACAAGTATAAATTATCATGATTTAGTAAGTTCCTTTAAATATTCAGATTTTTTATTTTTTTAAGCTGTCTACTTCAGGACATTTATATGTCTTTTTGCATTTGTGTATCTGTATAACATAGACCTCGCTGTCTTTACATACCAGTACAAGCCAACTAAAACTCTACTACCTGCAAATTTACTTTTTGATCAATAGGAGTTGCAAAGTACAAATGTACCATCTTAAATTAATGTTTTTATTGTATATTTACATGTCATTACTGCTGCTTTGTAGTTCTTTAAGGGCTTCTTTATGACATCATATATCATTAAAGCAAATTAATCAGTATTATTAGTAGGCACTGTGTTACTGGCACTGCACAATGGGAATATGCACCCCAAAATATAAGGCTGGTGGAAAATCAGGCAGGAGAAAACAAAACCCATATGTTTTAAAATCAATATATTTTATCATCCTAAGGAAAAATTGATTCCCAGTCCTGCAACAAACTATAGCAGTGATCTGGAAGTGAGTGAATGCTGTGACTCTTTCTGTATTCCTTGCTGAATTTTTTTTTATTGCAAGCAAATGGTGATTATATATTTTAAGCTTACTTGGCAAACTATAACAACCTCGAATGGGAGCTTGGGAGCAGCCATTAGTTGAGTAAGATGGCAGAGTTTAAAACTGTTTATTAGTAGTATTGAAAGTGGCAGGAACACAACTGAGTAATAGATGCCCTGTGATAAACAATATATGAAAGAGATGATGAAGAAAATCTAAAAGGAAACACAGTGAGGTTGTAAGGTTGCCATTGTGATGTAATTACTAAGTGTATATACAGCCACACCAAAGGAGTTTTCTAAAACCCATGAAATCTGAGGAGCTTCAACAGCAGGTCAGTCAGAGAGAGGTTATCTTTTGTGAATGACAAAAGAGAATAGTGGACTTTCCATGCCAGTCATGATTCTTTCCCTGTGTTTGCCTCTTTAGACTTATGAATTAAAGTATTCCACTAAAAGTAGGGGAGGTAATTGCTTCAGCAACCTTGTGTAGGGAAAGAATTTCTGTCCTTGGTAGAGTGGTGTGGAAGAATGTAGGCAAGGCAGGATGATACATCAAAGCTGTAAAATTTTGATAGATTTAGTAATCATGGGACTCTTTAAAACAGATAGTAGGGTTCTAAATATGTACACACACATGTACTTTTAATGGGAGTAGGCACATCCTTAAATATAACAGAAAGCTACAAAGACAGCACTTCTCTGTATCTTATAAATAAAAAGCGAGTAAGAATATAAGAAATAACAGCAATATTTTTGCTTTAAATTATGATTGTTACATAACATATCTAGATGGATTTTGGTCCTGGAGATGTTTTTCCTGTAAAACATGTGCATAAATATATGCAACACTAATGTACATGACCTACTTAGAGCATTTTCACATCGCGGTGCACAAAACAGTGGCTCTAATCTTTGATATAAACAGATTTTGTCTGCAAAGAACTGCTACTTAGATGCACTCGCACACAGTAAACAATGTGTCAACAAAGCTAAAGTGACAGAGATGTTTGACAGAGATGATCTGAATTAGTAATTAGACTAAAAATTAATAAATTTGATGTGTATGTACTTTTATATTAGTGACACCACAAACTATGTTACTACTTTATATTTGTGCTCTCTCTTGAGTTTTCACAGTGACTTGTGTCTTGCTTGAAAATACTAGAGTATTTTAAAGTAGGTATTGTTTTCCTACATGAGCAGTCCAGAGGGACTTTGATTATGGCTGTAGGTATCACTGAATTGCAAGCTGATGGCAATAATCTCCTGAATTGAGTGAATAGGAAATGCTCTACAGCTATGCTCAGCTTCTGTTATCCACAATGTGTACCATCATCTGCCCTATCTCTTCACTGATGTTTATCTATTTTCCCTTTATTCACAATATAGCTAGCCACAGAGGAACCAGAAACAGGAGATGGTAAAATTCTTGTCTTAGTAAGTTAGAAGCAGGGAATCCGAATGTCCTTATGACAACTGCAAGCAAAGAACAGCACACTAATTCCATTCATTTTTTGAATCTGTGGACAGTTCTTTGGTTGACTGCTTTCCACTTTGTGTGGAGCAATGTAACAATGATGAGATCTGTTTTTCTCGTGGATGGAGAATTGTAACAATAATCTGCCAAGCTCTTTGGAAAGGGATATTGTGCAGGCCCTGCAAATACCTATATTCAGATTTCCTGTCAACTCTGTGAAGAAAACTTACTGTGGATGGTTTGTATTGAAGAAGAATAATTTATTTTAGTAAGTAAGGTTTAGATAATCATCTCTGTCCATCTGTGGATAGCGTACAGAAGCTATCACTAGTTTGACTTGAGTTTTTTTTTTTTTTTTTTTTTTTTTTTTTTTAATCTCTATAGGGGCCTATGGTGTGGAAAGTTTTCCAAACATAAGCACAGAAATTGACAACTGATTCTTTTAATCCAGCCTAGATCTTTGATTGACTTCATTAACTGTTTGAAACAGAAGTCTTCTTTTGATATGGATAACTGTTCCTCGTCAAGTTTTTCCATTCTTATCATCCTTTAATATTCTGTTGACAGACTCCTTTCCAGGTCTTCTGGCATTCCTTGTGACTAGCCTTTATCTCCCTGTGAACAGAAAGCCAGAAGCTCAAAGTAACCTTTGTCCATCATTTACACATACTAGCAAATGTTTGACAGCTTATTTTGCAAGCCTGTACAGGGAGGGTGCTGCAGAAAATTCATACGGAGTCCAAGCAAAATATATCATAATTTTAAATTACTTGTTTGTTATTTTTCCTAGAAGTTATCAAGATGATCACAAAGAAATCATAAGAAATTATTACTTAAGAAATAAAAACAGCTTGAATAAAAAAAACTGGACAGCTTCAGAGCAGAGTATGAGCTCTCCAGTTGAAAGAATTTCATCAATTCATCAGTCGGATTCATTTTGAAAGATGGCATCTGCAGTTAAAATGAGACCATTTAAACATTATGTTAAGGCAGTGCTCTAGCTCAGTTATGTTACCTACTGAATTATACTACCACCTTGTTCAGCAGCCTGTTTAAAGATGGGATTTCTCCTAGGTATGAAGAGAGCAGAAAACTTCAAATAAAAAATAAGGATGTCCATTAGCTATAGTGTTTCAAGGGTCTAAGAGTGCATTTCTTCAAAGGAAATATAATAAATCTTGAAATTATACAATATATGTGAAGTTACTGTGGTATTTGAATTGGTATTGGCAACGTGCATCAGGAATGAGATTTCAAGGCCATATTAGGAAGACAAGATGGAGGGGGAAAGAGGGATTTTCTGCTTTTACCTCTATTCAGGAAAAAAGGGCCAGAAATAATCTCATGATAATGATCTCTCTGTTCAAAACTGCAAATCCTTGTCCATGGTTTACCAAACATTATAGATTCCTAATTCAGATCACAAGCTACATGCTGCCTAATGCAAAACCTCAGTTACTGCATAGCAAAGGAAGCATAGCACTGTCGAAACAGAGGTATTGTTTAATAACAGTGTTATAATTGTTAACCATCAATTTTCATAACTTCTTACTTGGCTAAATTCCTCTATATTTACAGATAGTGAAGCTATAAACCTTTTTCATCCTATTATTGCTTATTTTTAATGAAAATTGTTACATTCCACCAGAGAGAGATTTTAGTAATGGACCAGTTTTCAATAAAGTGTCTTCATTTAATAAACCACTTAAATGAGCTAATAGTTTCTGAGGAACCTGTCCAGAACATGTTGCATATATTAAACAAATATTATAAAGTAATAGATGGATGCTTTAAGGGAGATTCAGATTGAGATCAAGAAACCTCAGCTTTGTGCTATATATAATTATCTACTGCAGGATTACAGATTAGATTCCATCTGAGTTGATTCAGTGTGAGATCAAGACATCTGCATAGAAGGGTTTCCATGTCAGTGGAAATCTCAGTAGACTTAAGCATTTATTTCATTGCCTCACCACAGATTACTTCCACCATTTGAGATACCTTTTTTGCCTTACCCTAGAAGCTTCACTGGAAAGGAAGGACACCCTACAGGTTCTATGTATCTATATATAGGTTCTATATATCGTATCTACCAAAACTAAGAAAATTTCTCATATATTGTATGAGATATCATATCTCATATTTCGATACGGAATGCTTACACTTAGATAACTGAATTGAACCTTTAGGTTCAATGTTCCAGAAATCATAGACGGCATCAACTATAATGGGAGGTTAAATATTTGATCACATGTAGATATAAACCTATATTTGTTTGACTTTAGTTTTTAGTTTTCAGACTAATAACATCCTTTCTGCCAAATGTAACAGGAAGAAAGTAATCTGTAATACACCTCATTAAGGATAGTAGTGATTTGGGGAAAATCCACAGATCCTAAATGGCTCATATTAGAGAACACTGAACAGTTTTATCCTGCACCTACAAGAATAACATTTTAGATTTGTAGAGCGTTTTACCTATCTCTGGTGTGATAAAACCCTGATGACTCCCTTCTGTAGATTAATCAAACTGGCCTGAGTAGTTCTGATTCTTGAGTAGTTTTGAATGGTGATGTTGATAGTGACGAAAATTGTCTATGTCATATACCTATATATCTATGTCATACAGAAAATGCAAACATAAATGGACAATTGAATTCTCTTCTCAACTACAAGTTGATTTTTTTTTTGACAAAATAGTAAGACAAACTGGGTGGGATTAATTTAGGCTAACTTCAGAAAGATATAGTGCCGACTGTACTACCAAGCTAGTCACCACAGATTCCGTTTGTATTCAGTGAAGAGTAATAGTCACTTCTGCAGTGCAATTCATTCTTATCTTATTGTTGCCATCTAAAAGTAATGATACTGTAGAATTCTCTATGTATCTCTGTAATCTGTAAAGGAAACTTAGCAGAATTAGTTCAGAATTAGACATTTGCATTTTAGATGTTTGAAATCCATTGAAAAGAATAAATCAACACAAGCAGTCCTTTTCCAAGGATGCCTTCTACCTTGGGAAGAATACTAGAAGCAATAACCAATACAACAAGATTTAATAGTGTAGCAGATTTATTTTTCTCTGTGCCCTGTAGAGACACCTTTAGTGCTTATATAGAGGTGTTGAGAGCAAAGAATAAGTTTTTTTTTTTTTTTTTATTTTTTGGATTGATTCAAGAGAATTCATTCAGTTAGAATTAGGTTGGGAAAACAATTACTGGAAGCAAGATGTCTCTGCTGTGTCACAGGGAAGCAAAAAATATATACATCCATTAGCAATAGAGCTAAAAATTGAGTAGAGTGTTTGGATAGCACTCCAGAAATGCTTCACAATGGGCTTGTGTTTGCTAGAACTATCTGATGTTCATCCTGGTAATATATTTCTTGACTCCTTATTTTGTTCTCTAAAAACAGCATAGTCTATACTATTTCTGTTTTTTTTTTTTTTTCTAACAGAGAAATTAATTTTTGTTCTAGCACAACATAGTAAAAGGAAGTTTGCGTAAATAAACTTACTGGAGCAGAATGATCTCATTCAATTTTGAACAAGCAAATTCATTCAATTTTGAACAAGCAACATATTTTCCCTCAGATACGACACTTGCAATTTTATTTTCAGTCTCTATATATAGTCTGTTCTTTTGACAAGTAACAGAGCATATAGTAAGATATGTTTTTACACTGTAAAAAAATTGCCAACTCTTCATTCAAAGAGACAAAAATTTTACATTAATTAGTATTCTGAAGATTCAGAAGGATGCAATAGAATACAATTAAAAGGTTGCAATCCTTAGACTACAATTCAGTTCCTCATTGCTATGATTAAATTTAAAGACTAATAGCAGCAGACTTTAGATTTTTGTTGGAGCTTTGGTGGGCCAGGAATATCAGAGCCAACACTCATGGAGGTTAGACACTGACTTTGTTTATTCTGCGTTCGCGTTACGTTTTTATACAGTTTGAGCAAAGTGTGCGGGTAGCAACAGTTCAGGAGTCAAGTGAGGGTTGGCGGGTTCCTGATCATCAGTCCTTTTCATTGGTTGCCAGGCTGGTTGCTAAGTGGGCTGTCTGGAACATGGTGGAAACGTCTGGATCCTGTTTTTGTGGTCGTGGTAGTTCCTCATTCTGAGTGCTGATCCTGCATTTGGTGTGCTGACTCTGTGTTCTGCGCTCTTATGAGGAAAGACTGCATGAGCTGGGCTCTGAGCTGTTCAGCTGAGAGGGGATCTGATTAACATGTATAAATACATGAAGGGGGACTGTAGGGAAGAGGGGGCCAAGCTTTTTTCGG
>JAUBOD010000242.1:633841-644812 GCA_032353885.1 Nothura maculosa | reverse complement strand
GTCTTCAAAACCCGCCTGGATGCCGCCCTGTGCCACCTGCTCTAGGTGTGCCTGCTGGAGCGGGAAGGTTGGACTAGGTGATCTCTAGAGGTCCCTTCCAACCTTGAAGGTTCTGTGATTCTGTGTACCTCGATATCAGCTCTTTCATTCTCATGATAATCCTTCCAATTTGTATCTACACAGCTTGTTTCTAGCCTTCACAAGGTTGAACTTGTTGGTTCAAACAGCATCCTGTCCTTTACTACCAAACAAGACTTGGCTTGTTCTTTGTTTCCAATGTTTCAAAAATATAGAGTTCTAACACAGAGGAACACAATGTTTTCTCTGAAGGCATACACGTTACTACAGAAAACTGGGTTCTCACTGTACAGAACTGTACTCCCAGTTTATTTGAATATGCATGGAGGGATTTGAAATTGTTGCAGTTTTTAAGTGCACTCTGTAACACTTTTCCCTAGAATTCACTTTTCAACATTTGAGCTTTCCTGTCCTTCCATGAAGGTCATGATGCATCCTTTCTCTTCAGAAAAACAAAGCTTAAAAATAAAAAGATTCCCAGCTGAGGACCAAACCTAACAAGGGCCAGCCTTGGAGGATCTGCCAGGACTGTTAATAATAGCTACACTGGGCTCCACATCAACTTTAACTCTTGCAGGATGACATTTTGCATCAGTACTCACAAAGAGTGTCAAAAGATAGGGCTGAAAGTGCTGGAAATCAAAACTCTCTTTATAAGATCAATACCTTGCATTATCAAGTTGCTTCATCAAGAAAACCTGCACCTACAAGATCTTTAAAACTCCTTCCGGTTTTCAAAAACAAGATTCTGTGTATCTGCATAAGGCATTACATTTTCTTTTCATTGAGATGCTTCTTCTTCCTAAGTGCAGTAATTGCACTGCCAAGTGTTGTATATTCTAAAAAGAATTTTATTGTGCAGGGCAAAAATAATTGCTTTTATTATTATGATTTTTTCATGCTGGTTTCAAATAATTTACTAACTTACTCCATCAAATAATTTATCTACAGATCATATTCACTTGCTGTTTCTTTCCCCTTGTCCTTGGTTTACTGTCAAAAGAGCAAGTGTGTAGGAAATGAGTCTTCCTCCACCCCTCTCTTCTAAAGTTGGCAAAAACTACACAGAAAAAAAAGAAGGTGACAGTGTACGGCTACAAGACACCAACAAATCCTCCTTTTGAAAAAAAAAAACACCTTCCTTTTTCATAACTAACACTCAATCAGGCTGGTTCCTATTAGCCTAAAGTTACTTTATGCTAATGAAAACTAATGAAAAATCAAAAAAAAGGCCATTAACTTCCATATAACTGCACTGTAATTGCTTATTTGCTTCCATGACATATTTTAAACAGAAATATTTAAAATTCTTATTCTTTTTTTTGTAATCACTTGTTTCAATATTAGACCTTCATTCTCAGGTACCTTTGACCCAAATTTAAACAATATCACTTCTAACTGAGAGTGTTTGTCTGAACACACTCAGCATCCAACTTTCAGAGGATCTGAACTTCAAAGGATTTAAAAAGTTAGTTTTCTCTTCTGTTACTCCCAAGTGCTTTTATAAAAATGTATAACCTGGAACACTTGTTACAGGTAAAAAAGGCATATTAACAGTCTATCTACTGATTTTTTAATATGAATTTTCTTGTTTATTTTCTTTAAAAAATACAGAAGAACTGAAAACGATTTTCATGAACTAATATGACTTTTAATGGACTTTTTTTTTCCATTTCCTTTTTTCACTTTTGCTCTAAAGTGGTTTGTGTAATGAATAAAATCATGAGGGATCATGAGGGATATGTTTCTTCATCATCATTTTATCTTCCTTTTCTACCAAGTCAGCGGCAAAAAGTCAAGTCAACCCAAAATTAACATTGCAATGACCAATAATCATTATACGTTTTAATGTGAGCTATTTTGAGAATGTCAAATTCAAATAAGGGTTCTTCCAACTTATAATCTCATTAAAATGTTTGTTGGCAACAATATTTAGAGCTGGATCTGATATATACTATCACAATCCTCAAAGAGCAAAAAAGTTTTTCCTCTAGACTAAATTAGTCTTTCCAACTAGCCTTATTAATGTGTAGTTGCAAAGATTCCTATATTACTCAGAGCTATAAACTTTTTTTGTCTTACATGCTATGTATCAATACTTGTGACTATTATTAACAATAAAAACAATAAATCCCAAAATCTCTAATCAAAATGAAAAGTCACCTTAAAGGAAAGAAACAAATACACAATTAACAAAAAGTAAATCATATCACTAATATTATCCTCTAACAAATATATTAGGATTTGTACTTCGTGTACTTACTTGTGACCCATTTCATGGGCAATGGTAAAAGCAAGATTGAGACCATTGTCCTCTGCAATAATACATTTCCGTTTTTCACTGCACATTCCACTCAAATATGCAATACCTAGGAAACATAAACACCATGATCAATTATTTTTCATTTTATTACTAGAAGCACAGATGATACGGTGAGGTATCCCTGGCCCCAAATAGACCTAAAACCTTCATATGGTCAGAACCACTCAACTGCATAAATAGGTACCTGCAATGGTTTACTTGCTCATAAACTACAATATCTATTTGTTGCAAATAAGTGGATAAAGACAGAAAAGAAATTACAAGGTATTATATCATTATTTAATTACAGACTATAATGTCCAGGAAAAGTACTGTTTAAAAGTGTATCTTTATACTCCATAATAGAACACAAGTATGGATCCCAATGTTATTGTAAATGAAAACAAATCTTTACAATAACAACACAATACAGAAGAGCCATTTTATCTGAAAGATGACTAAACATAAAAAGTACAAACTTTCCCACACATTATCATTAAGTACAAATATGGTATTCAGCATGTTTTATGATTTAAAATATGTATATAGTCTAACATCACAGATCAAGTAAATTCCTCAGTAGACTGCAGTCTGACAAAAACATTTGTTATAAATGTTAAAGTACATCTAATATCTTTTTTTTTGCAATAACTAGAATCCTAAAAGGTAGACTATTGATTTCAAATTCAAATTTCCGAAAAGCAGAACATCTGTAACTGTCATTTTGAAGAGCTTGATTTGTGTAACAGTAATTTTTTTTACGGCATAAATACATTTATTGAGGACCTATGCTATCCCCTCACTGTTTTAAATCTTGGAATAAGTAATCAAAATACTGTTTCAAATGCTTGGCCTAGGAACATACCCTAGAAGGAAATGTGCCCTCTGGATTAATTTGGGAAAGGCATGTTCTGGTTAATACATGTTACTTACAAAGGACAAGTTTGTAATATTTGACAGTGCTTGAAATTTAGTCATAATCAGCATTCTAAATTACCATATGATAATAGAAAAGTCATTTTTCTTATGATCCAAGTATTTACCATTCTGCAAACAGAATGATTTATCTAAGACATTTATGTTAGTAGAACCATCACTAGTCTGGCAAGGTCATCCTCAGCAGAGTTCGATATAAGCTTTTGGACATACAATTCTTATATTAAAAAAATATTGTTCAGAACTGAGGACTTGTTAGATCTGAAGGAGATAGAATATGAATGAGATGGAATATACAGAGAAATAAATGGAGTAAAAGTAAAAGCTATTTGGACTGCAAAAAAGAGCAAAGCATATTCAAAACAAAATAAAAAAATGTCATTCTCCAAACGACATCTAAAGCTAAATGTCTAAGTATAAATACAACTTATACTAGCTGTTTAGAAAATGAGAGTAAAAAACGCTCTGACATGTAATATTAAATTCCATGTATTATGTTTCAGTGGTTGAAATAAAAAGAAAAATTAGAAAAAATAGTATTGCAAGAGAATTTTGTGTTTGGTAGATCCACAATTGTGTGCATTTTCTTTTTAGTTTCCAGTTAAGCGAGTAAGCTGAAAAAAACAAGAGTTGTTCTTAATGATGTGGCTCTGAGTAGGAGTAGAATTGATAACAGTACTGAAAAGGAGCATACATTGATGCTTAGACTTCCAGCAACACCAGTGAATTTGTAAGTGTCGAAACAAAACAGAAAAAAAGGTATCTCACTCTAGAGAAAATGTAGCCCTATGTTTTGCAGTGTTGTGGGCATTCCTGTTGCTATAAAGCTTCTTGAAGACTGATCAAAAGTACCTTCGCTAGGGAGAATGGCAATCCTCCCCTGGATAAATCTTAGGTCCTTTTAGGTAGAAAGAGAATCTCCAAATCTCCCTCTATTTACTGAACCTGAAAATAGGCAGAAAACTGATGCTCTCTAGTCTTCATTAGGAAAAGAAAAGACTTCTGGCCTTCTTTAAGTCTCTAAAAGGGCAGGTTCAAGTAGAGGAGTACTACCTTTCCGTATCACAGAATGAGTACAATCAGCTTTCTGCGTTCTATCCTGCCTCCACTAAGAGCATAAAAAATCCCCAAATCACTAGCTACAGAGCAAGTTTCATTCCTATTATTCAGAAAGAGCAGTGAGCAGTAGTAAGCATTTTCAATGTCACCCAATGTATGTAATCAAGACTGCTTTTATACTTGACATTCTTATGAGGGAATAGATTATGCTTGATCTTTCTGTGGTCACCATATGAAACACAAGATCTGCATTTCATTTAGGTTAAATTAGATTTCTGAATCTGGAAATGTCCAAAAACATCAAAGGCAATTTACACTTTATGACTTTTTGCCTATCAAACAAAGTCAACCTTATACATGAAAGCTATATCAAACAACAGCTACTGTAGGTAGATCAGCCAACTACTAGCCATAATCTAGTTTCATGTCTTGTCCTTGGTTATTAATTTCATGTGTGGAGAAAAAGAAACTGACTTCAGTAAGCAGCTGCTCTTGCTTAGCTCTCAGCACTAGGTAAAAAAAAGAATATATGTGTGTTCTCTGCAGCTTCCTGTGGCTTATTAGCACAGCTGGAACTGCTCCAAGGTTAAGTCCACAAGAAAAAAAAAACTGAACAATTGCTCTCTTGTTATGATAAAGCTATTCCCAATCAATCCATAGGCTCAGTGCGCTGCTTCAAATTAACACACCCAGCACCTGAAAAATGTTGAAATCTGTAACATCATCTCACTCACCATTTAAGGAATAATCCTTGTATGTCTTTCTACAACAAAATATATTACAAACCAAAAATCAGTACCAACTGGATATATGCGAAGTGTAAATCATTAAAATGACCTTACTCCATGGATAAGTATTTCTGAAGTCAGTGCAGAGTAAAATATATGCAAAATCAATTAACACTGTACATTAGAAGAAACACTGCAATGACTACATTTATTTTCAAGTACATAACTATCCGAACAAAATACATGCTGCTTTGGAAATACTACCTTTGCCAAAGTCAATGCAATGATTTGACTCATTATTTGATCATCACCTTTAAAAATTCCTGCCATTTTAATTAACATCACATCCTCAACACTGAATCAGAATAAACATACATTCACAACTTTACCACTGAAAAGCTCTGTTCAGTTCACAGAGATGCTATCTTAAACATGTTACTAACTAAAGTAATCATGCTACCTAGAGATCTAACAAGTTGACCAAGATGAATAAAAGAAAAGAGAACATAGAGTCAACATCTACTGCATCACATTGTTAAGGTAATAAAACACACAAATACTAATGAATGCATATTTGATATCATTTCACGCATTCTATTACTTGTAAAGGCACTTTTTTCATTTTTTCATGGGGACTTTTTTTCATTTTTTTCATTCTTTTTTGGGGACTTTTTTCATTTTTTCAACAGCTAAGTAAAATATTGATAAAATACAAGTAAATCTGTAATGGAGAGAAGATACAGAATAACTAGTTCTCCACTAACTGAAACATAAACATTCAAAAAAAAACCCTCTGCTTTTTACAAGGCGCCATGCTACAATATGCAATATGATCTTAGTTTGAATTCGATTATTTGCAAACCAGGCCAACTTCTGTAATTGAATGGTCATGTACATTTGGTTGTAATACAAAAACAAACATTTGAGCTGGTAAATCAATGGACTTTTGAGCAAAAATGGGACTACTAAAGTACACTTGTTTACTTCTAATTTTTATTTTTTTTTTCTTCCTTCCATTCTCCTCCTTTTCCTTCCTTCCCTTTCCTTTCCTTTCCCTTTTTGCAGCTCAGATGCTTTCTTTTAGTAAAGGAAGTGAAAAGCTTTCCACTGACCCTCAAAATCCTCTCTAATACAAACTGCCAACTAATACATAGCGAATGAGGATTTCCAGATAGGAGAAAGGGAGAATTCTGGTCACTTGCTAGTGAATCAGCATCCCTGAAATATTCAAAAACCAAATCAGCACATTTAATAA
Source organism: Nothura maculosa (assembly GCA_032353885.1). Taxonomy (NCBI): domain Eukaryota; kingdom Metazoa; phylum Chordata; class Aves; order Tinamiformes; family Tinamidae; genus Nothura; species Nothura maculosa. Next base: position 638,454 of record JAUBOD010000242.1, on the reverse strand, counting down.
GCAGTAAACTCAAAAGAAAATGGAAAAGCCTAAGAAAATAAATGTATTTATTTCCAAATCTGCATATAGATATACCTGTATTGATATACATATGCATTCTATTTGTACGTGATACTGATGCAAGACGATAGCAAAAATAACAGGTTCTGATACATTTAAACAAGCATGCACATATCCCCAATTTTAATTAACTTGTATGATTTATGAAATCTTCTTAAAAAATAAAGTTTCCAGAAAAATGATCTCTCCATATGTAATAAATATATGGTTATATGTTTAATAACAGAGTAGGAACTTTATCCTTGGCTTTTAAGGAAAGTGCTGCACTTCAATTGCTTGCAGTGGAAGAAAACTCAAGTGGAAGAAAAAGCAAAGATGAAATATCAATGCATGTTGATCTACTAAATATGCCTGAACAGATTTTAAATATGCAATTGTACAATTTTAGGTACTTAGCTATTGCACCTTACTAACAGTCCACTGCTCTTCAGTATGTTATTGAACAGATGGCACACAGTGAAAGTTATCTGCTTTCTTCTAAAATGTAGTTCAAAGAGAAAATTTCGCTTTCAGATGTGTCTCAGAGACCACTTTAACTAATACTCTGTGCCCAGCAGTGGCCAACAGCAAATATTTCTAGAGATGTTATACAACCTAAGCAGAAGTGAGCTTTCCTCAGCATCCACTCCCAGCCTTTGCTGACAGTACTTTAGATATCACTTACCACAGAGGCTATTTCCGGGTTGTCATTTCAAAAGTCAAGAAAATTTCTATTCTCTACAAATACGGCTATTCCTTCTTAACCTTTATTCCTTTAACCTGTAAATAGCTTGGGTCCATAAGAGGCTGTGACAACAGCTCTGGAATGCAATGATGCCCCACACATTTTCCTTTATTTTACCTACTGCATTGCAAGCACTTTTGCTCAAGCATAATTCTCTACTAATCTTTGCAAGTCATTTATGTCTTTAGAGATCTCCATCAGCTATCTCTGTGACTGAAAAGTTCAAGTATATATATACTCCTTCCTCATGCAGAAGACAACCACATCTTTTCAGCATCTACAGCCATACCTTATATTATCTTTTCTGCTACTCTCTTTCTGACACAAGCAGCCATTGTCAAAATACATGTGTAACAAGTCCTTTAAAAGAACCCGAATCATGTTTTTATGTGGTTTCTTTCCTAATCAATCCTAACAGTTAGTACACACCTGAGCAAACACTTTCAGATAAATGTCTGCAATTACTTTTCTTTTAACCAAGAAAACTTGGTTAAATCGTGAATAATTCTAGTGGGAGACAAAGAAGGTGGAATACATTCTGTTCAAAAGCAAACGGTAAAAATTCACCAGGTAGACAGTAATGTGCAATAAAGAATTTTCTCATTTCATACTTTCAAATACTGTGACAGTGACATACTCTAAACAATAATTTATCGTTCTTCTGAGAATCTGAACTCTTTGACTCACTACTCTAATTTCCTCAACACATAGTTTGCATAAGCAATTTTTCTAGAAGTTTCTAGATTTTTTTGCATATTGACTGCTGCATGGTAAAGAAAATTATTAATATTATCAATTTTATTTTCAAACAAAAGTAGAAAAGTCTATTTTTAAGATTACACAAAAAAGTTACATTTTTTGCTTGTCTTATCAAATCTTCCAGGTCTACAACATGTGACTTCAGAAAAGAGACACATGATCTGTCTGGCAAGAAAAAATGGGGCTTTCCTGAAATAGGTTTCAAAGTGAGCATCATTCATTTCAGAAAAGCTCTGACCAAATAAACTCAATGACTCAATGACATGCTTTTCACGGATGCACTGTACTGTTATACAAGTTGCATTGTATTGTTATACAAGTATGTAAATTGCATATTCTACTTTGTATGAATATCTCAGGCCTCAGGGCAACAGTCAGTGCCCTTTCCCACAATAAAGGCCTGTTTTGGTAACTGACTAACACTTGTCACTATACAAATATGAAGTGGAGTTAACGAGAACTGTACTCACTAAAAGCATCTCTTAGAACTGAGAACTGTTTCCTATTCCTTTCAACCTGTTCTTCCACTACATATCCTCCAGAAAAGGATAATATGGAGGATAATGTGATAATGCTATTTTGCAGGCTTTTAGGATATTTTTGTAACTTTTCCCATCAAACCATCCTCCTGACCTTATTTCTTTCTTAGAGGAAAAAAGAACAAGACAAGACATCTGTAGGCACTGGGCATTTGCACTCCTGATGACATCTAACATACAGGCCCTCTGATCGTCAGATTTGTTCCAGTGCAACAGGAACAAGAACTTATTTATGGGGCAAAGATATTTTCTATTACTTTCTTACATACATCTACAAAGATCATTGGAAAGAATATATTTTGGACAATTACTTCTAGGACAATCACATTTCTAGGTATATATATTTGTTTCTATCTCTTTCCCTATAACGATCTTTACTTAGCTTATATGAAAATCTTCCATTATTTTCTCCACACCTGATATACTTTGAGCTATTTGTTTATTATGGAAAAAAAAGTTTACTTTCTCTGAATTCCTTCCAGAATTATTATTCCTTACAGCTGATAGTTTCAAATTATGGCAGCAAAAGTAATACTGTTCCATACTGCATCCATGCCGTTGTCCTTTTATAAAATGCATTTTCCTCCCCACTGCTTTCAGTTTCAGATACATCCCACTCAGGAAAGGGCACTAAGCTAGTTTCAAAGCATATGGTAGTTCTCAATCTTGTCAGGAATCAAGCAGCAGCACTACATCTCCATGATACAAAATGGCTGTGTTCTACATCATTGTGAAATGTTTCACTCAAACAACAGTAGGGCAACAGGAGAAAATGACTATTCATCTTACTTATTTCCTTTTAAAATATTTTGGAGACATAAAGCATCTGCTGTATGAGAACAGGTATCTTAAACATTCATACTACCTGATGACTGTTTTATCTGCTACAGTTTATTCAGAAGTCTGTAAAGGATGGTTGATGCTGGTTTAATGATGTCTTTTCATTGCGGCAACAATTTTAAAGTGGCAGAAAGAGGGAAATAAGTTAATATTCTCACATAAACATTTTGTGCATTTTTTAGAGGTTTACAAAGCAGCAACTTCTGCTGCAATATGACTTTAAATGGAAAAGTAAAGGCTGTGAACTGTAGACCACTGTCAAAAAGGACATATCTCTGCCAAAAAGGCAAGTGGAAGTTTAGTTTTCCAAGAATACCAGAATAGGGTTAGTAGTACAAGAAATTATCATTTGAATGCTTGCTAACATAAAGTAATATAAACCAACTTCATTTTATGAAAGAGATGACCTTTTCTAATAATTTGTTACAGCTTTGCTATTGTACACTTTGCTGCCCCTGCCAAGTGTTTAAATTACAACATTTTTTTTCAATGTAAGCACTATTTTAAGCATATCTTTACAAAAACTATGTACTGAAAGGTTCAGTTGATTTTAAAATATTTTTAGAATATGTCTGGAATACATCAATCACATTATTTTAAAGTAAAAATAAAATAAAATAGCCTCCTCGTTTAATACCAAGGGCCCTGCTCCAATGACATAAGGAAGCACATTGCACAAAACAGTATGTTAATGAATATGTTGATGCAGGTTTTAATTCCAGTAAAGAAATATATATTGCAATTTTATATGTTTTCTGCTTTGACAGATTATTCCAAATCTAATCTTTATTTTTTGTAAATGGAAATTACATAATTACAAAGCCTTAAAAATATTGATTTTAAAACTTGAGCATACACACCATTTTGAGAGAATAAAATTCATTGTCACTTGCCAAAGAAGAAGTCAGAAAAAAAATCTTGCACTTTAATGCAAACGCTGACAGTCTCTTCTGTTCCTACAAAAACCTGATGATTCAACTAATTGTCAAAACTGTTTTCATTACTATAAAGTGTGTTTTCACTTTAGGAGATTTCTAAATACCAAACGCCTCCATTTATGCACACTTGAGTTAATATAAATTACCATTACATAGTAAAATGTATAAGAAAGCAATTACAGGCAAGTCTCCAAGCCTAGATAGTTTTGATATATCAACATAGTGGATGAAAACAGTAATGTTTCCTAAAGTCGATGCTAACTGATTAGGGATCAAGCTGTGCTTGCACTGTAGGATTTTCTGTAAGGCCTTGTTTCAAAGGTCTTGCAGACTGTTTCCAAATCAAACATTCTAGGGATGGTCTTCTGATACAGCTCAGCCTCTACGAAAGCAAGTTGAAAGATTCGACGTCAGGTCTTTCCTCCCTCAGGAAATCCATTATTCAATTCTCTTTAAAAGTCTGCCAGATACAAGGTCATTAAGCCTCCTGTATCTCAGATATGCAGGGGTAGGTCCTAACTATTTCTCTGATTGTGCAAGATGAATAGGGGGTGACTTTATTTTTTGATGGGAAACCCACATTCCATTCATGGTAGGATACCCATCACACAGACTCAAAACAAAAATCCGAAAGAACATGTTGACATTCAAGTACCATGAAAGGGAGCTTTGAGATGAATCATAGAATCATAGAATGTGTAAGGTTGGAAGGGACCTTAGAGGTCATCTAGTCCAACCCCCCTGCACACCCAG
>JAUBOD010000242.1:572370-633178 GCA_032353885.1 Nothura maculosa | reverse complement strand
CCCCATCCTCCTCACTGCCTCCCTTAAGGTATTTATAGACACTGATCAGGTCCCCCCTCAGCCTTCTCTTCTCCAGGTTGAACAGGCCCAGCTCCCTCAGCCTTTGCTCATAGGGCAAATGTTCCAGGCCCCTGATCATCCTGGTATTCGAACAGTAAATCTACATAAAGACTTAAGATGAACAGACAGTTTGGCCCAGGCCCTCAGTTCCTTCCTGCTTGAATTAGTGGGGCAGATTTCTCATTCTGTTTTAAAAAGTTAGGTGAGTTAATCTAAAGTTATAAAATATTTTTTAAATTACTATATAGATATTCCTTATAGTAATAACATACAGCATATATTAGTATCATAGAGCATATAGAAAGTGATTGACTATAAGCATATAGTTATTTATTATTTTGCCAATTTTCTCAATTTAATTATATGCACAAAGTATTTCATTTAACTGTTTGCTATATAAAGAAATATTATAAATGAAGTTAAAGTTGTAAAATTCAGGAAAAAAAAAAGAAGATATCTTTAGAAGCGCCTACCAGCTAGGACTTGGCCCTGTTTTTCAAAAGTTCAGACAGACAAAAGTATTCAGGACATAATTCACTGCTCAATACAGGGCATAATATCACTAATTTTTATTCCTCTTGCAATCGAATGGCTAAAACTGGGCCTTTTCTGACTTCAGAACCATTTTTTTCCAGCAAAAAGCTGAGCAGAGTAATCCACTGTTCTCTCAATTTGTGCCTTGTCACTCCACCCTAGAACAAGACCTTCTCTGCACATAGTGCTCGCATTGGTGCAAAGGAGGAGAAGCTTCTGGTGCCTTTAATGTCTTCCATGATGGGAATACATTTTTTCCTACAAAATTATTTCTAGCACAGATGGGAAACGCTCCTCTGAGAGTCTTTGGCAGATGTAGGCTACGCTGTACTCCAGCAGCACAGAAATGGAGCTCAGTCAATATAGGGCTCAGTTTTCATTAACACACAAAGTAAGAAATCCTGATCCCATCTCTACTATTGTATTCATTACAAAAGGTAAAATAAAATATGAATACATCTTTACAGTTTACAATGTGGTATTCTTTAGTTCAAGGGAGGTTTATATTTAGTGATCTCATCCCTTATGGATGTTAGAAAACAGCTTTGCAGACTGAGATGGGATGAACCACAATGACAGATATTCATGACACAAGTTAAGGATTCAGCTGGAAAAGTTTAGAACTCTCCTGCTGGCATATAAATCATATGATTACTCCCTTGCTTTTATAACACAACAATGTAATCACAATGGCAAGGCAAATCACAATGGCAAATGCCATTAAAACTCAAGGCAACAGACCAGTAACAAGGAATTTTAGTTGCACTTTTACCAGACTGAAACATTCCCAGTATTTAAACACTAATTACAGCCCTGGTGTATAGAGTAACAGGCATTTTGGTGCAATTCTTTCTAATAGACCTTTAGGCGTTCTTTCTAATAGACCTTTTACTGGTATACAACTGCACTATACATGTTTTAGGTAATCATATTTCCAAATTTTTACCTCTAATAAATGTACCTAAGGGATATATACAGAAGGTGGAAAACACACATTACTTACAAAATAAATACAAATTATAACAATTATCTTTAATTTTCCTTTTAAGACAAAAAAAATACACACACATGTATTATTAGGGCATTCTTTAAAAATTCCTTTTTCTGACAGATTTAAGAGTTTTGTCTGTTAAAGAAATGCAGGTTATGGTTCCAAGCACAGATCTTCTAATTGCTAAGAAAATTTTGGTAAAAATTCTTTAAAGGTACTAAGTCTCTCTATATTTTAAGAGAACTTTAAGATTGGATTTTAAATACCTTAGGTAAGTTGAGACTAAGCACAGAAAAAGAACACAAAAAAATTCTAAGAAATGAGGTAATATAAGCTACAGAAAAGAATATTGTATTAGATTTTCACACACTTAAAAAAAAAGTGATATGGTTACATAAGAAGCTATAGATGCTACTGTAGGGCATCATAGGACAGTTTACTGAGGAGCCAGATACAGCAGTTCAGCCCATACTTGACTCTGCTAGGATATAAGCATATGCTAAAAACAATGACAGCATATGGCCTAAATGAGGACAAACAAGTCTTAATATACTTGAACTTGAATGTATAAGAACTAGTCATGACTCTGAATAAGTATGATAAGTATTATTAAAGGATTAAAAAAAAAACTTTAGCCATATGGATTCTAAAATAATCATAGTTTCTGATAAAAATTATTTTATTCAGTTATTAGTCTGTAATTGTACATTTGATACTACCTCATTATCTTGTATTTTTCCTATAATTTTATTACACAATATACAATTTCTACAAATGTCCAAAATCCTACTGCCTCCTAAATTATATTAGTAAAAAAGATTTAGAAAAAAATACAATTTTTACAATGTAATCTGGAAAAAAAAGGTCTTGAAATGGAACAAAAGCATTTTTTTCTTCACTTTCAACTTTCTAAAATGTTTTGGCTAACTGCTATTGGCTCACTGCTTCAAATTAAAATAAATTAAAATAATCTGGGGCCAAAAGTCCTTGATCAATTTTTTAAAGCATAAAAGACTTTCTCTTTTTTCTTTCAGGAAACGTAAGTGTTTAGTAATTAGAAGTAAGCTCAGCAATTATGAAATTGCCATAGGAACTCTTTTCAAAGAGATTTATTCTATTTTACCCTACTACTGTTTGGATTAATTATGTTTCAAACTCTTAAATTACATAACTAAAACCAAATCTCATATGTTGCAACACATTTTGTATCTGATTACAACACAGTAAGAAAACAGAGATTCAGTTTTCCATGTGAAAACCCTGTTCACTGCTTTTGGAAAAAAATGTTGTCATTAAAACAAGAAAACAGGAGACAAGGTAAGGTTGAAATTTGTCTCAGAGGTTTATATAAAGCACAAAACTAATCAATTTTAAGATGACTGTAAGATACTTACAGGAGGCCATGGTGGTGGTCTGCAATAACAGAAATGTAATTGTGATAATCTAGGGCATATTGTATTCTTCTGTTTGTTTGATAAACTGCACCAAGCAATACTTCATTCAATTTTATGACATTATTATGTTAATACTTTTTTTCTTCCACATTAACTAGGAACTCACATCTAACTGAACTCCTAAAAAAGAGTTTTATCCTATAGTCCGAAGAAATACAGGTTTCTTCCATCATTTGAAAGATCCTATGTGTTAAAGATATTTGTATATTAGAAGCACTATACTATAGGGCAGCCACTTCCTCAGTAATTTCTGTACTGCTGTACTTCTATATAGTTCAAATTATATTAAGTAAAGCTTAGTAAGGTCATAGAAGACATTGGTGTTCAGAGACCCCATTTGATCATTCTATTTATTTCAGTATTTGCAGCTCCTGGATACACTTCAGAGCTACGGTACCTATCCCAAAAATAAATTTTCATTAAAAGAAATCGACCTAGGTGTCTATGGCTAGCTTTTCCCTAAATCACTTAAAGGAGGCTCCAGCTTCTAGAATATGAAGTGCCTATTTATAAATAAATCAGTGAACTTAGGATCATGGCTTTGCTGTGAAAAAGAATATTGTTATTAGCCCATTGTAGAACGGAAAACTGAGACAGGCCTACGTTAAGTATTATATTGGAAATATTCTAAAAGGCTTTTTACAGGTTAAACGGTTCTCTGAATGTCAATAATCTTAGCTGTAGCAACCTTACCTTTACATGGGGAAACATTTAGAGGATCTTCTGTTCAGACAACTTTGTATTTTTCGGGTAAGCCAAATGCATGGGGCAAAAATTCAAAGCTGATATAGCTTTTATCAAGTCTGTGAATTTTGTGGAATAGCAAGTCTGGAGATATGTCAGAGAACATGTTACAAATAAGCCCTCATTCTGCTAAAGAGTTATCTGATTTATTTTGTTTCCTCATCCAGTCTGTACATCCCTGTTCTCGAACTCCCTCTCTCAATTCCCTACACTATTCAGCAAGTAATATTAACAACAAAAGAAATAAATATTGCTGTGAATACCAGACAGAAACATTCTGACCACAGTCATTAGCCATATTTCACATGATTAAGTGTACACCTCCAGGCAGTAGCAACTTTGATCAATCACACCTTAAATTAAAGGTAACCTGAAATAACCTTTCCTTACTGAAACCTAACTGGTTGCTTTTTATAATGATATTCAACCTGACAGTTTTCAATCCTAAAATGGTGCCAAAAAAAAACAAAAATCAAAAAAAAACCTCACACAATCAGCTCTTACATAACTCCTCTTTCTGTCCAGCACTGACTTCTCCACTGATTGGTCCATTTCCCCTTGCAAGTCTGGTAGGACTTCTCACCCACACTCACATTTGTTAATTTGGAGAAGCGAATCAAGACCAGCTCCAGCCCTGAGCTTTACCTGCCTTCTTGAGCAATGAGAAAGGCACCTCAGAGTTATCCCATGCTGTAAATGATAGGTCTGAAGACGTTCCTCTTTGTTGTTGACTGACTGGACATTTCCTTGGCTCTCACAGCATAAGACGTTCATGCAGCAGCCGATCTAGAGATGTTTGATAAGATTATCCCTGCCTACTGTGGTTATGTTCTAAGCATTCCTGTTCTGCAGGAATCAAGCTGAGCTGGTTTTAAATTAGCAATATCAAGCACTTCTAGCAATCTAGCAATCTAGAATCTAGCAATTCTGCCACAGCAGCATATGATACATGTGAGATGTTTTACCATTCTTCTGAGTAATGCCTTACCATTTCTCTAGCTAATGAGTAAAACCAGCTACATGACAATATTACATATGGATTTTCTGGAAAAGGCAAGGGACATGGATGGTACAGGCAAGAACAGTTAAGGAAACAGCTTTTTTAAATTTACTTTTGCAGTGATGATGCTTGGGTTCTGGGCAACCTCTTTGGTGGTAATGTGCCCTAAGGAATCAACTCTAATGTATCCAGCATTAACCTCCATTGGACAATGATAGCCTACCTAATTTCCTACTTTTGTCATATCTCTTAATGCATAGGGCTGAACTAAACGTCTGCCCCTTGAGAGAATTGCTGGAAGAACAGGCCAAGTACTTTGTGTAAAGATCTACAATGTTCAAATTATAAAAGAAAAAACCTAAATCCATCTTTGGCATTTTGCTAAGTTGGATGGAAGACATGTTCTTTCACTTCATTTTGTTTTGTGGTCTTTATTGTGTAGATGTTTGTTTGATTCATTACCAGTCATTATTTTTATCCGTGCTATTTACATCCTTTGCAACAAAATGAAGACCTGATGGCGCCTGCATTTTCCACTGTTGTTTTTAATCTCTACAAAGCAGTTGTTACTAAAGATAGAAATTTATAATATAGTAAATTTACAATTTATTATATTTATAACACAGTAAATTTGCACCAGCCCCATAAAATAATGTGACAAACATTTCAAGGGTGTTCTATTCAGAGACTGTAATGTCATTATTTCATTAAAAAATATTTCATAATAAACAAATGAGGTGGAAGTATGTCTTGGGAAACAATGTCGTTATAGTTGAGGCTTTGTCGTTATAGCTGAGGCTTTACTGAAAACAGATCTGAGAATACTGGATTGAATGGTAAATATATATGTACATATATGTACATATTAAATGGTACAAATTATATATGGTAAAATAAAAAAAAGAAAACCCTGCTCTTTTGCAATATCATCAGATAATGAAATTGGGAAAAACATATTAACAAAATAGTTTGAAAACAGCATCTAAGAGCTTTTTCTCCACAAGATCTTGAAGCTATCAAGTTATCAAAACATTGCAGCACACTGATATCAATAAATTGTTGGTAATCTTGTATTTCACAAAGCATCAGAAGAACTTCACTTACTATTTCTGTGACATCTTATTACTTAGGAATCTCAATCAGCTCTGACTTTACAAGCAAATGGTATCAGTTTTAAGAGGATCTTTTTTGTATGGGATCATATAGGTGTGTCAACATGAGATGTATTTAGAAAAAAAAGGCTAATGCAAATACAATAAGAAGATATTACTGGAATATTCAACTGAGGTCACTCTGTTTAAGGCAAAAGCTATCTCCAATATGACTAATAATTCTGACATATTAGATAAAATGGAACTTAATTTATATATGCTAAGAAAACTGTTGACCTTTCTTTGACAGAGGTAGGCTTTTTTATCTGAGTGTAGTAAAAGGCTTAAGCAAACTAAATCTGGAAATACTACTTTTTGTTTTCCATTTTGTTGCAGTCAGTGTTGCTAGGACATTTTACTAGCTATCATAAATCTTTCAAAACATTAACTGTGGTCACAACATTTTATATAGCACATGTGTTGTACACCTGTGGATTTCTGACAAGGGATGAGAAGAGATACTATGTGAGCAATGAGATAACATACTGCATGCCCTAATGAAAGGATTCAAGTACTTAATGTCTTACATTTTAAACAGTCTATCTTTAATCAGAAGAAATGCACATACTATTCACTACTGAGTAGTATCAGGAAAGCAACAGCTTGAAAATTGTAGACTAGAAGAATTTTGGTATAAATAAATTATTGAAAAGTCTGTATGTTCCTTATGGATAAATTTACTTTGAGTCTTTACAATTTACAGCAATATAACAGTATGAAATTCAATCTAATGGACTGAATGTAGAGGAAGAAGATGCTAAATCCCTTTCTGATTCTGTCACTTGCTAACTCATTGATCTTGAGCAGGCCATTCAGCCTGTCAGTATTTCCATCTACAGAAATTTCACTCATTCTTATGCCCTTTGAAAACTCTTTTGAGAAGATACTGCTGTGAGGACAATGTTATGTGCCCCTGAACAATCCTCCCAGGGCATCAGCATGCTTGTACATTCCTCTAGACACTATCCATCAACCAAAATTCCTAGCTTGAAGCAAGACAGAAACAGCAAACAAAAGTTCAGAGCTAGTTAAGTACACAACTATAACATTCACTCAATGCAAGTATATGTTTGTCCCAGGATCTGCTGAAACCTCTCACTGGCACAAGGGCAGAACAGAAAAGCAGGCAATGGAATGCTAAACCAAGGCAGCACCCAGTCTTCAAGCTGGGCAGCTCCTGAAAGGATGCAGACTCTAAGGAAAGTATCATTTCCTCAGGTTCTCCCAATCAACATGACTCCAAGCTTATTTCAACATGAATCACTGTCATTTTAAAATCTGCCCCTTAAACCATTCACACCAATAAATCACCAATACTACAGAAGACATTAGCTAACAACAAGCAACTACAGCAGCTTAGAAGGTCCATGTACCAAGGACTCGATGTGAATCACTGTAGTGGAAGAATATAAAGGACAGGGAAACTCCTATGTGCATGCTCTTGTTTGATTAAGTAGTCCTCCAGTGTAACACTTGGAGTAAGAAAATACTAATTTCCATATACTGACCTTAATACTAAAGTTTGTGTAAAGATCCACCAGCCATTTACTCTATGTCATTAATTCTTTCAATTACTTACATATTAGAATATCAAAAAATGCACATATAAAAACAGTACAGCATACACTATGCTGCAGTCTCCGATGACTCTCTGCTTTTACTTTTAGTACAAGCTTAATTTTCTAAATATAGCCACCTAAATGCATTTAATAAAATCTAAGAAATAATTCCAAGCAACACGTATTTAACTCAATTGCATCCGTCAAAAAAAAATTTTTTTTTTTTTAAAATACTATATGTCACTAATGTTTGAATAATAAGGTAAGGCAGAAACTGCTCATTATATTACAGAAAAGTCATGACCATCAGAGTAGAGTAAAAGAACCCCATTTTTCTGAGGCAATAAGAGATAAGAGGACAGGGAAAGAGAAGAGCCCTGTAGTCAAACTATCATATGAAGGCTAAAAAGCACTTCAGCATGGTAAATTTTGATCCCAATCCAATTGCCTTGAGATTTTCCAGCCCAAAGGACTTTTACGGGCACAGTGACAACCACCAATACTGAAATCAACTTTCCTCAGCTGAAATTAATGGACCTATGCAGATTTATACTAGATGAGAATCTGGCTTACAGCTGTACAGAAATGTATCATTAGTCAGGGAAGGAACTAATTGGAGTTGCATTTGCTGTAACATAAGTAGCTAGTCCCACAACACTCATGTCCACTGTATGTCTTTCCAAAAGCTTCTAGCTGCAGCATAATGCTCATTATAACTCTAATGTGCACAAAACCATATATATATATACATATATATACATATACATATATATATATATATATATATACTTTCTAAACTTCCAAACACTTCAGGAAATTAAATGACCTTTAAATATTGTATTTTACATTTCTACCTACTTTTCAAAACCAGAAAAAAAAAGAAATGGTAATGCCATTGTTATTGCATCAGCAAGATATCCAGGAAAGTAGAAGATTATTCTTTTGGTTTGCATTCTTTGATTAAGAATGTTTGCAACATCTTAAAATACTCTTTCTATCAGTATGTAAAAAAAAGAGTTCACCTGAATGGCTATGGCCAGAAATATTTGGAAGATTGGTATCGGCTATTTTGTTTCAAAATCAAGAACAAATATATCTTTCAAGAGTATTGCAATATGCATTTTTGATTTTGGGTAAACTTTTTTGGTTGACAAAGTTCTTGATCAATGTTAATTTAAGTCATTAAATCATCATACAAACCATTCTGTTATTCTAAAACACAATGAAAAAAAGTACTAATGGAAGCATGCACAAGCCCTATATTTTGAGAAGAACACAAGATGAAAAACAGAGAGAAGTGTTATTTGCCATCTCAATACATGAAAATTTTTCTGTGTAACTGAAGGTTGGCACATATTCCAACTGTCTTAAGTGGGTACTCATGTCCAGTTCAAAAACTGTTATTCTTGGCATTTAATGAATAAACAAAAACATCTAGTAATTGTCTGTGTAGTATCCATCACAGAGAAGAACTATGACCCAACATGATCTTTTGATGATTAGATCTTTTCTAATAATGAAACTCATTCTGTAATGTTTATTGCTTTCTTATGACTTTCATTTCTGGATAGTATCATGTGCTACAAATATCACCTTGACTGCCTCATATACAGGGACATTTACACTAACATTTCAGAGGATTGCCTCATCACTCTCCTCTTCACAGTAAACAAATGTCTCTATTGTGTCTATAGTGGTGAATCTTTTTTTTTTCTTCTTTCTTTTTTTTTTGCAAGCTTTGGACAGTTAGGAATTGTTCAGTTGATACTGCATTATTATTTTTCATCCTTCGGCAAATTTTGTAATATCTTAAACATTTCTGGAAGATGCTGTTTCCTTTCACCTATAAATACATTATATAAAGATCTAGAGTAAAATCAAAGAACTATAGCTTACCTTTTAACAAACTGTCAGATATGACCTAACCTAAGCCTAAAAATCACAGAATTCTTAAGGCTGGAATGGACCGTTAGAGATGATCTAGTCCAAACTCTCTGCACATGCAGGGTCATCTACATCTCCACAACCTCTCTTGGCAACCTATTCCAGTGCTCTGTCATCCTCACTGTTAAGAAATTTGTCCTTAAGCTCCTGTGGAACTTTTGGTGCTTCAGTTTGTGGCTGTTTCCTCTACTTCTATCAGTGGCCACCACTGAAAAGACGCCAGCCCCATCTTCACTCTCTTTCTTGAGGTATTTATAGACACAAATCCGATTCCCCCTCAGTCTTATCTTCTCCAGGCTGAACAGGTCCAGCTCTTTCAGACTTTCCTCATAGGCTAGATTTTCCAGGCCACTGATCATCCAGCCCTGTGCTGGACTCCAGCTCCACATCCCTTTTGTGAAGCCAAGTCCTGGACACAGTGCTCCACATGTGGCCTCACCAGGGCTGCATAGAGGGAGACAATCGCCTCTCTTGTCTCTTGTTTCTCTTGGAGACGCTCTTCTTAGTGCACTCCAGGATCCCACTGGCCTTCTTGGCCACTAGGGCACACTGCTGCCTCAAGGTCAACTTGTCATCCACCACATGCTCAGGTGCCTCTCTGCGGGGCTGCTGTCCAGAAGGTCAGTAGCCAGCCTGTACTGGTGTCTGGGATTATTCCTCCCCAACTGCAGGACCCTGCACTTTCTCTTTTTGAGCTTTATGAGGTTTCTCACTGCCCAGTTGTCCAGCCTGTCCAGGTCTCTCTGGATGAGAGCATAGCCCTCAGGGCTATTAGCTACTCTTCCCAGTTTCGTATCATCAGCAATTAGATCAAATCAAATTTGGGATTTTCAGAATTTAATGACAACAAACACAAAAATAAAAGATGCTAAGCTGAAACAGCCAGTCCAGCCTCCTAAGGTACTTTCATGTCTTTATGTCTAAAGCTGTACTCCGAAAGATACTGATATAATACATTCATTCTAGTAAGATGATTTAAATATTCTCTCTAATAAAAAGACACAAAGGTCTCTATAGTTTTAGAACACTCCTCCTTTATAAACTCATGGATGATGGCTGATATATATTCCAGAGCGATTAACTTCTTAATAATGAGCATGGGTCCACACGATTGACATGCCCAAGGAAAAAGAATGATGCATTGAATTTATGGGAAAGGCAGTATATAAAAACTGTATTTTCACCCAAACCTAAGGGAAATTAAAAATTATATTCATATAATCCATTATATATAGGAAATGGAAATACAGGAAAAAAATGATCTTGAATTGCCCCACAATTCAAATTATATGAGAAGAGCTACACAAAAACATCTGAAAGCATCTTTCAGGTCCTTAAGAAAACACCTACCATACGTTATCCACTGTGATGAAGTCACTCCACAATAATCCCAAATTATCCAGACAGTCTGCTTATCATCATATTAATACTACAAATCCATAGTGTTTTGCATACTTTCGACTAACACACTGCTTTAGTCTCATGTTTTAGCCAAACTTCCTGAACACAGAGTGTGATTGACTGATACTTCAGCTGGTTCATCTTCTTACCTCACTTATCACTCTAGGGACAAATTTGGCAGTGAATAGTCATTCTGTTCTCTCCAAGGTTCAACTAAGGACAAAACATTTTTTCAAGAAAAATCCTTTGAATTCAGGCACCTAATCCATGAAAACCAGATATCAACCTATTCTAAGAAATCCATTATTGAATCCTGATCCAACATCCTGATGGCTCTGACTCCTTTGAGTCATATAATTCACAAGAATCACTACTTTGAGAGACTTCAAAATCCAGACAATCTGCATCCCTTATGCGACAATTATCATTTCCCATCCTGCATTTCCCATATCTGCATGGATATATCCTGATTTACATATATTGCCTGTTCTAAACTTAAACACCACATCATATTAATGAAAGCTTTCTACTCAGATGACTTCACATTCCAGTTTGAAATGCTTTATGAGATTTTTCCCAATCATCAGGCAAAAAGAAAGGTTACCTGAGGATATAAAAAAACATTTACAAAATTTATCTATGACCATCATCTAATGTATCAATTAGTGGAATAATGCTCTTCATTTTCAATCACTAAGTGCTGTGAGAAACATTCTACTTAGAAATATTCTTCACTTAGAAAGACTCTGTTTAAATATCCTCCTCAGTAATGTTCACATAGTCTTGGGATGCTGAACCAGTTAAGAGGACTAGGAAAAAGATAACATAGTTTAAATCAAAATCCTTTTCAGATATTTGCTACCAATATAATCTCTGTCTATGGACTACAATAGCTAAAAAATCCTTGATTGATGCCATAATCTTGCTGAAATAAGTTTCTGAAAACTTGTATTTATTTAAAGGACTGTCACAAGTTCCCATCAGTTAAATGGAATTCCAGGGGACAAAAACATGCCATGACACTGAATGAATAAAAATGTTGTCAATTCAGATCAGAAGTAAGCTTAAATCCTCCATGCTCAACATGGAAATTCTATATCTTCCCTGGACCTTATACTGAAAAGCTGTCCTCCCAACAATGAGAACTAAATTAATGACAATTCAGAGATAAACTTGGTGCAACTGGCATTCACTGAATTGTAGCTGCAAATTAACATAACAGTTCACATCCTGATATGTCTGAAAAGTTACAAGTTAATAAAATCCGTACATTACATCAAATTACATTATTATCTTAAGAGTGTTTAACAAAATCATAGGCATATTCTGATCAAAAGATAAATCTACAGCAAGCTAAATATATAATGAACATCCTCATTTAGCTTGTGATCAGTATTAAAATTTCAGTGAGATTTAAAAGAATAAAGCCCTAAAGGATCTGTAAAAGAATGAGATAGAAACATTTCACTCTCAAACGCTATTTTGTTAGCAGCATATATGAATATAAGAAAGCAGTGGTGGATTTTAGACAACTTTTACTTTTTCATTAGTTAAACCTATTCAATGCTGTTGCATTGGTTCAGTCTCACATATGTGTAACTCATTTTATGAGGTTATCTATATGATACAGACTCTCTTACAAAGATTTACTTACCAACAGTGTCACATGGTTCATCTTTATGCACACAGAAATCCTTCCTAGAATTGGGAGAGCAAAAAAGAAAAATTTTAAGCAAGTCAAATGATCATATTGGCAGTGACTCCATGACCAATTATTTTGAAATATTTTCTATGGCTCAATGAATAACTACAGAACTTCATTATCTCCACCAAGATCATGGGGAAGCAAAGTTAACTTTAGCATTACTTTAACTTTATAAAATGTTTACAAGTAGTCAGATGGCAAAAAATAAACCATATATTCAAGTTGCATTGTACATAACTCTTGCTTTTCCCCACTCCACTCTCTTGAAATGCAGTAGGTCTACAGTTAGTCCTCAGCACTTTGCACAAGTTAGTATTTTCCTCATTTGAAACAAAAGCATCTGCAATGCTTAACATCAGATTCAAAAGCAGTACTGACAATCTTTGCTCTGTATAGATTATAGACAGTTTTTGTGCTTATAAACAAAATAGTAAAAAGGACTAGAAAGAAACATGGTATAAATATGGACATTTTTGACCACAGTATCCACCTTATTGTAGTAGAAAAATTACAAATAAGCTCATTTGTCAAAGACCGAGTTTTCAGTCCAATTATAGCTCTATACATAAGATACTGCATCAATCAGAATAAATATTTTATCCCTATACTGAACAACCTCTGCTTATGATCCATTGTAATTTCATATCTATTTACCCAGTCTTCAGAGGCTAATGAGAAAGTGGTCAAAAGAATGCAGGAAAAGCATCTTTTAGTAGAATACTGTTTTTAAAACTCATATTAATATTTTATTTCAAAACAAAAGATAGGGCTGCATAGGGAAAAAAAATAAAAAGGAAATGCACTGCATCACTGCATCTAGGAAAATACTATTCGCATGAATTTTATTCAGAGCTACACTCAAACAAAGAAGCTCCTGCTTTTTTATTGTACCAAGGAATAAGGTTTTCTAATTTTAATTTGGCATATGGGTCAGAGATATCACATCTTTCTACTCTATCTGTGGGATCCAGCGAGGTACATGTGTACAGGTATGTGTGTATAGATGCGTGCAAGTTCACTAATACCTGAAATCTCCTACAAAGAATTACTCTCTATACAGATTTTCTGGTTCCAATGCTGATTTATACATTATTTATCCTTCCATGAGTAAAAGATTTTTCATGATTTTTTGCTGAGGATTGCAAAATCAGTTAATCCTTTATTAAACATTTTTAATCTATTAAGGTAGGGCTAAGATTCCATCAAGTGATTACATCTGCAGAAGAAACAATGAAGTTAGAAGTCAGTTAAGCAGTTGGTATGAATTAGGATTGCACTTCACTTTTCTTCATAATTTTTTCCTTTTTTTATGGAACAGTACCAAATAATCAAAGTCACTTTTCTCCCAAAAAAAATTTCGCATGGGTGTTAACATTAACTCACTCAATGTTTGCCTGCATCTGCAAGATCTGTTTGGTGCTTAAGCAGACTGGCCATGCTTACCATTTTTGCAAATGCAACTACTCTAAGCGCCTTTTGTTTTCTGTTTCCCACAGACTATTCCCACATAGTGACTTAGGCCCAGAAGCAATCTCCAGAGGCTGGCAAATTTTTGACACTTGTTAAAGGCCACACAGCCAGAGACATGGTGTTAGCGCTTTTGATTCTGCAGTCCCCACTGCCAGACAATTACCAAGCAGAAAAGCAGAACAACGAAGCTAGAAACTAATCCTCAGAAAAAAATGATAAAGAAATGCTGGGAGTCCACTTAGATGAGCCTTAGCAGTGGAGCCAAAAGGGGTGAACAAGAAACTATAATCAAATGCAGAAGGAAGTTCTTTTAGATTTTTTCAGACCTGCAATGAAATGTATTACTGAGTTGTAACCCGAGCCTTTGTTTTGTGCTCTGTCACACAAGGGACTTATTGTATTGTCAAGCAACAAGACAGAACAATTAGAAATATGGTACTTGTGGTGAAGCAAGAGAACATGCGTAGAGACAATCCAAGGACACAGACTGGTCTCCCATGTACACATATATAACTACCATAAATATCAACCAGCATTATAAGTCAAAAAGAGATAGCATACCTTTAGATTTAAGAGGCAGACATCTAACTTTTTAAAATTACTAATGTCCAAGAGGTGTCCGTTTCTGCAATACTTTACTTCTCATATACTGAGCTGGTTTTGCTTTGTTTTCCTTTCTTGATTGATTCCACCAACGGTTAAACTATGCATTCCAGAGTTGGAGTAAGAGGGAAATGCTATAGTCTTAGCTCCTTATTTACATCAAAAATGATGTAATAGCTTCATTAATTTCCAATTATAAAGATGCATTACGTTCATTTGAGAAAAGGTAGGCTGCTCAGCAAAGATTTACAGCACAAGCTAGACCTACAAATGACCTGAAATTTTTCTCTAACTCTAACACATAAACATGTCATATTATGCTCCAGCATGTGTATCTGTCTGTGTATGTATATACATAGATAAATTCATGTATACACACACAAATACACCTATATATTCATGCCTATCTCCATTCTGTAACTACTATTAAGCGCACTTTGCTGATACAAAATACACCAGTTGAGTTTATTATTCATTGCATTCAATTGGCAGGCTGAAACTATACAAAAGAAAAGGGGATATGAAAAGTTCCAAACTATTAGACTGTGTAAGTGGAGCAATGGAGCACACTACAAAACCCTAAAGGAAGTCCAGCTACTGAGGTTATTTGCTCTTTTTCTCCCTTTTCTTAGTAATAATAAGGCCTTACCCTATTATTTTACATTATGTTGGCAATTCTGTACAGAAGACTTTGTGGCACAAATAAATAATTCTGAGGCTGACATCTAAAGCTGGAAGCTGTAGTTAGAACTCACAGACTTCCTTTACTTTTAATGGTTATTTAGCAGGCACACAGAAGAGAAAATAGGCCCTTATGCAAGTGAGAGAAAAGAGGAGCTTTAATGAGATTTATGACATATTTCCCAACTTGAATGAACTGGCTAACAGTCAAAAGAATTCTAAGCAAGAATGGGTAACTACTATTCCCCTGTTTTAAGAAGTTATACTAACTTAGTGATTTTTTAAGCAATTACTTACAGCTCTATAGAGTATTTTCAGGATAAAACCAAGATTGCAGTTTCCAAATATAAGGTATCCCATTGTGTAGATGGGATATAGAAGAGAAAATATGGATAACATGTATAATGAAGAATAAAAAAGAAATCTGATTTATTTTCTGTGAACAGTTTGCACCAACTGGTCAATTTAGCTAAATTTATATTTTCCAGTTAAAAAACCTCTTTTCTGCCCAAACTTTTTTATCATTTCCTCCCATATGGAAACATGGGGAACAAATAGTGGAAAAAGTTCACCATATCCTCATTTCAGCTCTCACCCCATTTTCAGTTTCTTAACTTCTCTAATGTTATTAACTTTGAAAAATGTAATGGTAGATTTTCAAATTGAGTATACTTTAAGCAAAGTTCCTCCTGCTGTCATAGATAGAAGTCTAACTTTTATTTATTTATTTTAAGGCATAAGAGTTTTGGAGTTTAAGAATCAAGCAAATTTTCACAAATTGCAAGGGTATTACATAGAACAGAGGCCAACCTTGCCAAATAACTGTCTTGTTATAAAAAAAAAATGCTTTTATTTGGATCGTACTAAGTGAAAAAATTACAGCACTGTAAATGCATTTGTCTTTTCACATTATAGAATGTTCTGAAGAAAGTTCAACATATAAACCAAGTCTGAAATGTGTTAACCAAATGATAAAATTCTAAAAAATAGATGTTACATGGAAATCTGTTTTGGAAGTTGCCAACCATGAGATAAATTATACACTGCAAGGCTGAGAATTCAAATAAATAAATAATCTTACAAGTATTGCTGTTTCAGAAGCTGTTTATTTTCAACATTATTCTCAATTGTGCATAGATCTTAGAAAAATACGGCAATAGTATAATTACATATTTTAAGCAGCTGACAGAAGATTTTGGCCCCTTAAACTTGGACCAAGTTTAAAAATGATAGTACGAATGGGTTTTCTTCTAAAGGTCATGTATCAGCACAATAAAAAAAACAGCAGCAGAAAAGAGTAGTAAGTGAAATGAGTATGGGAGTAGGAGATCTCAAAAAAGAAAAAGAAATGTAAATTAGAAAGCTAAGGAAGGTGGTTTTGAATGGAGTCTTACAGAACCAAGATTTGTTATTAGCCTAGAACAGTGATCTCAAAGAAAATAGGAAAGCACAACTTTTCAATATTGATATTAATTAATTTATTATTTATTAATATCTATTATAATATTTATTATATTATTATAATATGATAATATTTATTATATTATTAATATTTATTAAATATTAGTAGTTATTTAATATTTAATATTTATTTATATATTATTTCTTAATTGAAATTAAGACCACCAGAACACAAACGGCAATAAGGACAAATCTTTTTTTTTTTTTTTTTTTTTTCCAGGTGGCTCATTTAAGAGCTTGTATTCTGCCATGGCCAAAAATAGACCCACAAACCACATGAGATACTGTAACAGCAGGACAATAGAAAAAGATAGTATATATATATATACACTAAACGATGATATGTCTGTAAAGCAGACTTAAAAGCTCTCTTTCTTAATCTAAGAGAAAGACAAGTTGTGACTTGATTGCAGCCTACAAGTATTTGCATAGGGAGGAGCTTTCCAACAGCTCTTTAGCTGTAAAGGGTATAAATAGACTCATGTCTGAAAGCTTAAATGGCATAAATTACTTTCAGAATTAAGAATTGAGTCATATCTCTAATTAACCATAGCAGCAATTAATATCAGAAAACAAATTATCTGCCCTTACTTTTCAATTTTATATTAAAACTGTCCACATTTCTTATCCATAACACTAATCAAATATAAAAATAACATAGCTGAGTACATTTATGTTAAATGTCAGTTTAGAAAATGAAAAACAGTTTTACAATCATGCTAAGGTGCCTGTAATGGAATATAACAGCATAAGCTGCAACAGTAAGAGTGAAGGACTTTACTGAATGGAACATGTGTAGCCTGAATGCTATAGAGTCTACAGGGCAAGCTAGCAGGGATAGGCAAGGTCATGCAGAGTTTTCACACATGTCGTATTACAAGTGTTGTCAACTTCTTGGACAACTTGAAAGACAGTAGAGAAAGATAAATAACCTAAGAATTATATAAAATTAGCGAATTTACATGCTTTCTTTCTGTGAGGTTCCCATGAACTCTCTTGATATCTTGATATCTGCTTCTGATGTCATAAGGAAAAGTAATAAATATAGCAAAATTTTTGAAAATAGTGAGAGGGTTGGGAGCACTGAAATTACAATGATTGAAGATGAAACTACAGAGAAGTCATTAAGAGTCATTAAGAACTCCATTTTACAGAGTTTTGCATTAAGAGTCATTAAGAACTCACTTCTACAGAATTTTGCATTTCACTGGAAGCTCCGAGTTAGCAGTAGCAGTTTAACTACTAAATCTCCATCCCTTTATGTTTTCACAGTGCTTGAGAGCCAGACTCAGCAACCTCTTGGGGAAGATCCTGCCATGTGAGCATCTGTGCAGAGGCAATTCACAGCTTTCCCAGCTTTCCACCTCCCACTTTCTTGAACTTGAAGGATTTTTGGTGCAAACCATTATCAGAAAGGTAGTAGAAAGCTAAATCAGAACTTAGTCTGAACTCAGTGTTATATAACTGTAAGGAAGGGCAATCCTCTAGTGTGTTAGGAGATAAGAGCAAGGCTTTCCAAAATCTTGTTCTAGTTTTGGGGAGAATTCTGTTTGAAAAATGAAATAACATTTAGACAATCTAAGTACTGTTTACACCATTTTCTGCTGTTAGAATCAATCACTTCTAGGAGTGAAAATTCCTCATGACATTGTTTCACTTATATGCAGTCTGTAGGGAAGAAAGTACACATCATCTTGTACATAAGTGTGAACAATCTGCTGATTTATGCAGTAATACTACATCTTCACAGTCCATCAGCTAAAGATAGAGATCTTTCTGTCACAAACATGTGAAAAGGTAGTTCGAATGAATTTATTCAAATGAATTTTTTGATAGTCATATGCTTTTCTAAAAAACACCACGACACAGTTCCTACGGATTAGAGAAGCCTCTAGGCATGCTTCATTACTTTTAAGTGAAGTTAGGTCCTGCATCACTCATATGTGTTTTTCTATACTTGGAGGGCTTGACTATCTTGACTACAACAGGGACCATTTAAAACCTCATATATATATGAGCAGACAGTAATGGTCATGGGCCTTTGCTGTTTTACTTTCTGTTACACTGGGCAGACGAGACTATCTTTGCAGATGTCTTCCTATATAGCAACTGGTAGTATCTTCTCAGTAAGCACAAAATCTGAGGCTTACCTTTGTGCAGCTGTGTTTTACAACTTAAAAGGCAAGGAGGCACTCTTGATGTATCAAAGTTTACTTTTCTACACAGGAAAATACTTCCTAATGTATTTGGTCCATGTTTGGACCAGATAATCTTCAAAGGGCCTGTCCATAACCAACCATACCTAAAGCAACAGTGCTAAATCATAACCGTGAATCATGTTGCTCTAACAAGAAAATCCTTAAAACATTTTCTGAATAAGTTTTCACATTTACTCTCTTTCACATTTTACTCACTATATAAATTTCTTTCTTTTCTTTTTCCTTTTAATTTATGACTCCATATCTTAAACTTGTCACTATTTAATTGGAATAAGTCAATATAAAGAAAAATTAAACTAAAACCTTGCAGCTTGAAGTAGGACTAAAGGAAAGCCAAACTACTAAATGGATAACATAGTTACAGGTAAGATTATAGCCCTTTTTGGCATCACAGAGAGTAAAACATTGCGGAGAGGAGAAGCACTCTCAGCTTTATATATCAAATACAAAACTAAGTCCTGAAAAGCACCCTTTTTCACGAAAAAAAAAAAAGTGACAGCTCTTTGTTTGTTGAATAACAGTACTATTGCATGTACATCTTGTTCTTTATAATCAGGCATTTAAAAGGAGCTCAGAAGAAGTGTGACACTTAATACCTTGTTTTTAACTCTTGGGCATGAGAAAGCAGAGTACAGCCTTTCCAATGCACTCTTGCTGCTCAATTATCATGCCACCCAAAAAGGAGAGGTCGCTAAGTTTTAGGAGACCTGACACAGAAGGCATCGGATAATCAAAACTTTACATTTTTGCTTTAAAAATATCAGGCAGTTGGTGTTCATCTGTCTAAACAAAACCATTTTGCTCCATAAAGCAGGTCTGCTGTCCAAAGCTGTTTGTAAGTTTTGACAAGGGAGCCTGCTCTGTGTTTGTAAAACAGAGCAAGACTATCTGAATTAACAAAACACACAAGTGTAGCCACACATGGGGTTAGCTATACTATAAACCTGATGATGTGCAGAGGGTGCCTGGATTAGCAAAACATTCCCACAGTCAGCAAACCACACTGGTATGATTTATTAGCAGCTAAACTAGCTCTGAGATGGGAGACAGTATAGTCCAGAGAATAATACCACTGGAAACAAAGGTCAGAAAAACAGATCTTTAATTTCTGATTTCAACACTGACTTGCTATCTAACCTCTGGTAAATCACTTCCCTGCTCCGGACTACTATGTCCTAGAAACTGAGCAGTATAATAGCAATGTTAATCAGAAAGCACAGCACAAAAGCCTATCAAAAAGTATTAGCAGACTTTCCAAGATCTAGAAGCCCTTTCACCACTTAGAAATGTTACCTGAAATTCAGAAAGTTCTGTGGCTGAATGCAGAGACTGCTAAAAACTTCTCTGGACTACGTCACCCATTTTTTTAACTAATACTTCACTTGCATCAATTCAGAACTCAGGACAATTATGGCAGAAGAGGGAAAACCAGAGAATAGAGGTGTTGTGTGCTGTTTCACTGTATCTCATTAGTTCACAAGCCAAAAAAGTCCTACCTGCAATATCTGACCAGAACATAAGGCTTTTCCTAATATGTCCTTTAAATTTAGACACAAGAATTGAACATTCCAAGTAAGAGAAAAGCTAATCTTATTAAACTAACGTGTTAGATCTCATTCTCCTGTCATTCTGAGACACTTCTCAGAATGACAGGAGCTCTTGGGGCTCTCTTGAACAGCTCTCTTGAACAGCTATAAAAAGATGTGAATATTGCTGATTGTTTTCACAGATGTGGAAACCAGGGGTTAAGTGGCAAGTCACTCAACAACCCACACTTCAAAAAAAATTAATCATACCATTGCACTGTAGTCGCTCATTTATTCTTGGATATTGACAAACTAAAGCTAGATACAACAAGCTCTTTAATTTTGCTCATCAACCTAGTGTCATGTTACTCAGTGATTCTTCATGTCTTTTGACTCTCACTCACTTTTTCCTACTGATCACACCTCTTCATCTTGCCCAGATTCTTCCCTACCAACACACTCACTGTTAAAATCACACCCAGGACTTAATGTGATAAACTCCTTGCACTCTGTCATCCCAAAGAAGTTTCCTGATCAATTGAAGCATAGAAGCATAGCATGTTATTATAATAAATTTTATCTACCACTGTCGTTCAGAGGAACTTGAGTAAAGCATTACTGCTCAGCAAACATGTCAATGTACAACAGAGATGATTTGCTTCCTCAAAGAATTAACATTTCTTGTAACAGACAGAACACAATAAGTACAGAAGGATAGTATAAGTTAAGAAGAGAAAGTGATAGGCATTTCTAAAGAAAGGAAAGAGATTAAACAGTGGAAGTAGCAAAAAAGCTATAAGCACAGAGAATGGACTTCATACGCCCACTCCCAGTATGATTTCCTCAGAATTACCATAATATAGCAAAGGCCTGGAAAATAGGGAAGAGCAGGAAGAAGCAGTGAAGTTTGAAGAAGAATTTTTCTGCTTCAGAGTGAAGTACAGAGTGAAGTTCAGAGTGAAGTACATCATAAATACTGCGCTATTTAGAATGACAATTGACTTTAACAACTAAACACATATAATAGCAAATGAGGTTGCTCTCAAATAAGTGTTAAAAGGCTATAATGTAATTTTGTGTATTATACATGGTATGGCACCATGCATATACACATGGCACCACATAACCAACTAACCATGGCAGAGTACAATGATATCATTAATAATGAAATCACAGCAATTTTGGTTGGAAGGTTCCTCCAAATTCTCCTTCAAAACAGGACTAAGCCTCAGCCTAGACTGTAGTTCAGCCTTTTCCTCTCATACATACGCAAGAAATGGGTTCGCTGATGGCTGAACATCCAAATGCCTTCCCCTGTGCCACCACTTCAAGTCCAAATCATGACAGCCTCTGCTTGGAAGGAATGAGGTGAGCTGGAGGCATTTTTCCTTCTGAACATGTGCACGGCTTCATATTTATTGCTAAAACAGACTACAGATGTAGGATCAAACTGCTAAGGCTGCAGAAAATGCACTATGTACCATTACAATGCTTTAGCACACAACAAAGCATATCATTCACCAAAGCTTAGCTTTGAGACAAACAGCTAGCATTTGCTAGCTGGCGTCTCAAGAACCATCTTTCTTATGGAGAGGAAAGTGGTATCATTCATTTTATGGACAAAGAAAAGTGTGTTGTGATGTGCCTAGTGTTAGGCCAAACAAGTTGTAAATTGTTTAAACATCCTTTTGTCTTTTGAATTAAAAGTATCTATGTGTCTATATTGTTTTTTATTAAATGAATACACATGCAAAGAGTCATGTAACATACAGCTGCATAGCTGAAGAAGAAACAAAGGGTGACCACTTCAAACATTTACCATATGGAACTTATGATTTCATAATTTCATAATGATTTCATTATGAATTTATGATTGATTCTCTTTAAAAAATTCTTTTTCTTAATGCTTCCTTCTCTAAAAAGACTTCAGATTGACTTTCATCCTAGAATTCCAGTGAAATCTTCCTCTACTCTTTGCCATTGCCAAAGTAAGTCCGAACTGTATTACTTGCCTATTACCTCATAATACGCTTAAGGTATTCTCATTCTACAGGTTTCTCATTCTCACTGCCTAATTTTTAACGTCCATCCTTCAGTATTGTACCTTGTGATAAGTATAGCTGCATCAACTGAAGACATGTCTTCTCCCCAGCTGGTTGACATTTCTAAGTGTATATCATTCTTCTTGCCAAACTCTTCATGTTGCCATTTGCAAAAGCTTTCCAGCATTTTTTCCCCATGATGTCCAATATACATATCTGCCTAGAAATAAAAAACAATTGATTTTGCTAGAATTGTGATTCTCTACAGAAAATCATGTACTCCAAGGACAATGGTAAATACAGTGTTCAGATGCATGCAGCGAATCTTCATTTAAGTTCCTATACATGCTCCTTAAATATCTTAAATATGCTATTTCTTCCAGTACACTTAAGGAAAAAAATAATGATGTGAAGATCCAGTATTTGAATATGAAAGAGACCTTCTAAGAGGGCATTTTTTCTTAAAAAAAAAAAAAAAACACACACACAAAAAAGAACTAGTTTCTTATACAATAAAAGAAATGCAGTATTTTAAAATGTCCATATTAGAAACACAGAACCACAGACAAGTATTTTTCTCCAATAGCCAAATAAAATGGGTAAGGATTCAAACAATATTTTGTAGAAACAACAATAAATGAACATTATAATGTGCTGAAATATTACATGTAAATTATACATCATTCAAGATATCTGCTGGACTCCTCTATCTTCAGAAAGCAAAAGAATAGGCTTTGAAATGCTGCCTGAAACATTTGTAATAGAAGAATAGTCACAGCACTGTTTATCTAGTGACTGGTTGACAAAGAAAACTATTAACTTTCTATCATGATTAAAAGAGATTCTAAAGCAGAATTTGAGGAGGTTTTTGTTTGCTTGTTTTAAGAAGATCTACCAAATTTGCATAGAAAAACAGACCATTGCTTTTTATTTCTTGACTGTCTTATAGCTGCATGCACACAATAATCTCACAGTATGTGCAACAAGTAGACTAGGAAAAGCTTAGCTTTTACTGGTGATTTGTTTATTATTGTAAATAAATAAATAACACACCAAGAAGCTAACTAAGAAAAAATGCCAGCCTTGAAAGTGATTGAATATAGCATGCCTTCATGGGCAGTGAGAAAAGTGGCATTGCCCTCTACAGGCTAAGGCAAAGGTAGTAGGTTCTTACTGGTGTCTCATGAAGCAGGATGAGCTTAGTCACCCGAAGATTCACCTGCAGTCCAAGGCTCTTGTGCTGGAAAAGGTTAAAAACCTAAGATAAAAAAGAAATATAAACAAGTGTTTGTGTTGCATACAGTACAGAACTGTATACTAATAACATCAAAATTCACAATCCAAAGAACCCCACAACTTTATGTTATTTTAGAATGACTGCTTTAATTTCATATTATTTGAAATGAACCTATAACCATCTGAAGGCTCTTATGTTGTGCTGGTCGTCTGAAGGAAAATAATGGAGCTTAAGTAGTATTTGGTATGGAAATACCAAAGGACCCTAATGAACCATGATCACTTTATAAACTGTAGACTGTTTTTCCAAACACTTATATCTGCATATAACACTGTCTGAATGAAAATTACTGCGTTGTTAAATGCAGAATCATAGCCCAGGCAGGCCAATGCAGAAAATGGCAATTACTCACACAAAATAAATCACAGTAGAAGTTTTTGTAGAAGTTTTCACTTACTCTTCATTGTATGCCTCTTCTTTGGTGAATTCTTTGTGTATCACAGTGCTACCTTATACTACTGTATGCACCAAAACAGTGTACTACTGCCCCATTTACAGCTGGGAGGGGTTGTAATACTCTTGCCCTTTTCTCCTCCAGCCACTATGATGATCCCACATCTTCTCATTGACACTGTCATCTCTTCAAAACCAGCATGGATCATACCAAAACACAGCAGCAAAAGTGGTCTCTGAAAACTTTCTAAAAATTATCTTGTTTATCTCCTACTTTCTTGTTTCATTACTAAAGATACTAAACCAGATTACATAGACAAGTCTGTAGCATCACAGCGTTTTTGTGCTTCAAAATGTTAAATTTTGTGCTTCAAAAGGCTAAACACTGACAGTCTGCTGATATTCACTGATGCCTCCCTTACAGATGTTCAGCCAAATTAATTAAAAGCTATGAAATCAGTCCACTGTGCTTACGTTGTTGTCAAAATGAATTTTAAGTTTCCTACCATATTTAAGATAGTTAGAATAAATCTTCTAGCAGCTTCTGTTCCATGATATGAAACCATAGCTGGATCTGCGACCACAACAGTTTCTATGTTGTACTCTTGAGGTAATTTGTAAGAGTATCTTTTTCCTCTTCCACTTTCTGATATTTTTTGAGACTTGGATTTTCTTTTATCTGTAATATAAAAAAGAAAATGCTTGATGGACACACCCTTCATGGTGTTGGCTTGACACAAGGTTGCTCTGGTACTTTTAAGATTTGCTTTCCATGAAAATGACATTACTGATTTTACAGGATGTAATAATCATAAACTTTTATATATACTTATTTCACATTGTCAGTGCAATCAGACTCAAATGGAAGGCCTAGACTATGTGGAAATGTTAGTTCCTATCATTGAAAATGGAATCTTAACCAGCTGCTTAAATATAGCCAGTTAGATTATTGACATCCTGTCACTTAGCATATTCATAAATGAGCAATGCCTCCTGTTTTGGCTTGAGGGAGAAGACTAAATTAATATTAGATTTGACATAAAAATAATCTCACTGAGACTGCAGAAATACTATCTGCATATCTTCAGAAAACAGAAAACCACATCAATGCAATTGTTGCCTTTTATCACAAAAGAAAACAAATTTGGATTCAACATGATTTCAGCATCCAGAAAATACATGAAATAATTGTTTTGTACAGATGAAAGACCAGACTATTTCAGATGAATGATGTAAACTACATGTAGCATACAAGTTCTTCTGAAAAAAACTTGTATGTTTTAGCATAAGGATTTCAACATCAGTGATGTTTGCATTATATGCAAAGAAATCAAACAAAATCCAATCCTAACTGCAAATTTCTAAACTTTTTCTATTTAAGATAAACAAAAAAAATCCCACAGCTCCAAATTGAAACTTCGTTCCACTTACTATTTGGGAGAGTTTTTTCTACAAAAATGTGACAAGATGCTCATTACTATTTTGTACCAAGATGCCCATTATTATTTTCCTATGTTTTCTGAAGCGAAAATATAGGAAAAGAAAAATCGATTTATTATACACAAATATTTTGAGTGAGAAAGTGATCTAATATCTTTTTATATAGAAGTTAATAATGCTGTATAAAAGAATTTAATATTAAAAAAAAGAAAAATCCTTCTTACAGAATCATAGAATCATTATAGTTGGAACAGATCTTCAACATCATTTAATACGAGTGTAAACTCTTCAAAGCCATGCCTGTTAAATCATGTCCCTAAGTGCCTCTTGCAACAACCTAACTATAAGATCCTCTCAGAGGACCTAAAATTTAGGCGATTATCTTGTCAAAGTTACTGAAACAGCTAAACTTTCTTCAGCTTCCACGTCACAATATTCAGCTCTCCATTTTCAGCAATACTGATACTCAAGATGACAATTATAAACACATGTTCTGGAAATATTTAAATATGCATAAATTTGAACAAAGTGTTTTGCAATTAATTAGTCCCATCTTTAACAGGATAGTTTCTGCACTCCACTTTATAACACAATACTCTTCAAAATATAACCATCACTCTCAGGAAAGTGACAGAAATAAACCTTAAAAATGACTAAACTCATATAAATTAAATTAAAAGATATCAGTAGAATAATGGATCTTGTATTTAATATGTCTATAATTTTAAGAAATATAAACTATCCATGCTTTGAAAAAACTATTATTTTAATGCAATTTGTGAAAATTTAATGAAAGATAATTTAGTTCAGCCCACTACATTTTAGAAAGGCTGACTTTCAGGCTGACAGTAAAGTAATAAAGAGTATAAGTTTTATAGACACCAATAAGCATCTAAGTTTAGTAAAGTATGTAACTTACAGAAATAAATAAAATATGTAGTGCCTGGTAGCATAGAATATAAAAAACTGACAAATGTCTAAACTATGTAACATGAAATACTGATTCTCGTTCTGATCCTTTACACACTTGCTTTCCCTAAAGCAAACTAAACTTTCTAAAACATGATGTGTATTTTTGTCACTCTTCTGAGAATAATTTTTAAGGGAACTTCAGTCTCCATATTTGCGCCAAAAACACACCCTAAAAGCTATACAACTATGACTTACCATACAAGCATTTGATACTGAAAGAGTAAGCTACAGCTCTAAGTTTAAATCGTAAACTCATTTCAGTTAGGAAAGATCTCTCATGAACCATCTGGTCAACCCCCCCATCCTCTGAGGAGTAGTGATTGATTCCAGTGAAGTTTCCAGCAACTAAGTTTATTCATTGTTTGCTCCTTTGTTGCAAACAGCAGCTATTGGTTAGAAACTTT
Organism: Nothura maculosa; assembly: GCA_032353885.1. Taxonomy (NCBI): domain Eukaryota; kingdom Metazoa; phylum Chordata; class Aves; order Tinamiformes; family Tinamidae; genus Nothura; species Nothura maculosa. Next base: position 606,127 of record JAUBOD010000242.1, on the reverse strand, counting down.
TAATTTAATAGTAGCTGGACTGTCCAGGAAAAAAAAAAAAAGAAAAGAAAAAAGAAAAGTCTGCTAGCATACCACCCAAAGCTTTAACTTTTGCCCACAACAGACAGTAAGCAGTGCACAATAAAACCTAGCATTGGGCTAAATATTAGAATCACCACAGGCTCCAAACCAGTCTTCAGGACTGAAAGAGATGTCTGCAGTGCTCTGCAGACCAGCTGGGCACATCACTTGCCTCAGACCTCTCCCGGGCTAACAAGCCGAGGACAGTTTGTTCTTGGCCAGCCAACCTTTTCCAAATTGCTGGCAGGATTCCCCATCACGTGCAAGCTGATTTATCTGAATATTGCAGCTCTTCTCTAAGATCTTTAAATAAATAGGATTAGTAATTTTGACACCACTGGAACTTGAGTCAGTGACAAGATTACTGTTGTATAACAGGTGTTAAACCAAAACACATGCAGTCTTACATTTCATAATTAGGCAAAATTACAAAGAATTGCTCACTATTGTAAGTATCAGGCATATGAAACAAAAAAGACTCCAAAAAACCATACCTCTATCAGTCATGTATGTGCTAACAATATAAAAATCAGATCAAATTACAAAGAAGTTGATTGTTCGGGTTAAAGATATCTAAGCTCAGTTTAAAAATTGAATTACAATGGCAAAGCAAAAATTAATAATACAAGAGGATTTTGTACAGCAAGACAAGTTTTTTTCAGAAAATAAAAAGAAATCATATTAATATGTTACTCAGACTCATTACTTGTGATAGAAATGAAGGCTAGAAATAAAATAAATAGCAATGAGGACCTTTGTAGTTTATGCCTAATTAAGAGTAATTGCTCTTCGGCATGCTGATCATATCTCAGTCTAACTATTCAACTTGACTCTCTAATTGAGGTACCCAATTATACTTGCCCCCAAAAGAGGCAATATACTTTTAATGTGCAAAAGGAAAAAAAAAGGAAAAAAAATAATAGCAGACCGATAAGATAAGGTAGAAGTTACAAAATTGCCCCTTAAGGAGCTAAAATTTTAGCTCCTTAAAATTTTAGCTAAAATTTTAGCTCCTTAGCTGAAAATTCGCTGCTCTAAAAACAGGCTGTCTCAACTCTCTGAGTCAACACTAAAAAGGGACTAAGACTATGGGACACCTGAGTGCTTATTTGTTGTGAAATATATACCTGTACTCCCAGCAAAGCCCAGATCTCAGAGCACATCACTAATTTTTATTTCCAGAGAGGATAAAAAATGGAAATACTCCAACCATAAGGAAACCTCAGGGCTCTGGACAGGTCCCTCAGAAATCCAGCTCTACTGCACTGTGGACATGAGCGTTTACTCACTAGCCCGCATGCCAATCACCAAGTGGACTACCATGGGGCTGGTCCAAAGTGCAGATAACTACAGCCTACAGCCAGACCCCCAGATAAGGCTGTGGAAGAGAGCTCAGTTTTGCAATTTGGTCCCTTGCTCTAACAATAAGAATCTTTCTGGTGTTTTCTCTCTAACAGACTTGTGAACTGTTTTCTTAGGAAGGTTTCAAGGGTGATGTTTTAATAAAGGTTCCGGGTGTGAGGTCTGTATATATGTAACTGGCTCACATACATAAGTCTGTCTCACACACACATTACTCCTATATATCCAGAAAGCATCTGTTTCCCTCAGTGCGACTCTCCCCCCACCCATTACTAGGAAAAGAAAAAAAAAAAAAAAACACAAGAAAACAGGTTCTTTGTTCTCCCTAAATGAGCCTGGCTGTGCAGCATCCTTCCATCCAGCCCACAACAGTCCCAGACATGAAACAATACCTTCTTTGATTGTCTCTTCTAGTTCTGCATGCAAAGCTATTAGTTCCAAAAGTGATCCTTCAGCACCTCCAGCAGAGACATTCATTTCTTCTAATAATTATAATTCATCACTGGCAACACAAATTTGCTTCATTTGCTTGATATGCAGCCAGTCTTTGAGATCAATTTGGCTGAGAACCAGCAGCATAAATACCTGCCCCTATTCTGATACACACGAGTACTATAGAAGAAAGAAGTCCTATTGTAAATCAGGTCCACATTGCTGAGAAGCACCAAGACAGTAATTTCTCAGTGTCACACAGTCAGAACTCTACCAAAGAACAGCAATGCAAAATTTGACTATATTGAAGAGCACCATACTCAACCTCCCTTATAGCTGCTTGATTAATTCACTCTGTTTGGGATTTGACTTAGAAATCTCAGTTATTGCTGAAAAGTCTTTTTTTTGTTTCTACCCACCCTTAAATTTGTGCCTGTATCATGAATGTTCTGCTGATATTAGCTTAGAGCTATACAAACCTTAACTAATATATTTCCATTTCCATATTTCCATTAAGTAAAATAATCTGCTAAGGTAAAGCACAATGCCATAAATTAGGAGTCCCAGACATATACTGCTTCCTGGCAACACAGTTTTGCCAGCAGATGCTATCTAATTATGCACAGCTTGAGTTACTTTGAATTACCAGGTTGGCAGCAAAGGTAATGGAACTTATTTCAAACAAGTTATTGAATCTCTGTTGAAAGGCTATTTGCACCAAGTCACAGACTTGGGCATAAGACTATAGAATAGAGTAAGCTGACTATTTCATCTAAGATAATGAGAGAAGGAAGGGGTGACGTAACGAACATGACAGGAGATTATGTCTTTACACAAGTGTTTGAATCTTTAATCCTTTTCATACACATTATGGACTGCTACTTGCCAGGTACCTCTCTTCCTTACCCACATATACACATGAATATATCGTTCATCTTTTCATTTTCTCTCTTTCTTTCACACCCAAAACACATTAAGGCATGTGTGCTATAACCCATTTATCATCAATAACTGGGGAGGAGTAAGCAGCTTTAAGTGAATAATTCTTGCTGATATAGAAAACTTCTTTAAATAAGCAGCAGCAATGAAAGGTAAGGTCCAGAAGAGAAACACTGAGCCTGCTGAAGGAAGTTATAACTACTAAAATGGTCTAAGCAAATTACATGAAGAGTCTTTCCTTGCAACTTCATCTGTGAATCACCTTGCAATTTCAACATGTGAGAAGAAGATTAATTCTAAAAATAAATAAATAAACACACAAAACAAATACTTCAAGAATGGGGGAAAAAATCACACTATTCTGTGACCAAATAAATATGATAGAGCAGTGGAACTATTCAAAAAGAAACACAGAACCAAAGAAGAATTTAGGCTGGAAGTGACTCCTGGAGGTGACCCAAGCCATCCTCCTGCTCAAATCAGGACTAGCATCAAAGCTGGAACAGGTTGCTCAAGGCTGTGTCCAGCAACAGAAACTCTGTATGCAGTCTGTTCTGGTGCTTGATTACTTTTACTATGACTTTTTTTCCTTGTGCCCAGCTGAAATTTCCCAGGAGGCAAGTTACAGTTGTTGCTTTTCATCCTATACAGGCCAGACCTATAAAGGTAGGCCTCTCAAAAGAGTCTCTCAGTCTTCTATCTACAACCCCTTCATGCACTGGAAAATTATTGTTGTTGTCCTCTTTACCCTTTCTGCACTAGTTTAAATAAATCCTGATTCCTTCTCCCTTTCCCCAAATGCCATATAATCATGCTCCCTTGCAACCCTGGTGGCTCTCCTCTGCATTTCCCTTCAGCTTAGCAGTATATCTCTTCTAACATGCTAAGAGACATGAAAAAATGCTGATCAAATGTGAAAAAAAATCTGATTTAGCTCCTGAAGAAAACATATTTTTTTGAAACAGCATTGAAAAGACCCTCATCTTTAAATTGAGAGCAAATTGATGCTTAGATATCTTCTCTCCATTGGAGGAAGAGTAGCTGCTGTTGAAATGGGAACAACAGACTGTCATCTTTCACAGAAGTCTTTCCCTTCCTCTGTTGAACATTAATAATCTAACAAATCAGTAAGTGCCTATTTTTTATGAAACCCTTCTATTTATATAGATTTTGCAACTCATCATTGAGGAAGATGCTTTTGGATTATTTCTCACAGTTCTTTTTAGTGTCAATCATAAAACAAGAACACTGTTATACAGACCATTTACATTCATAGTGTCACTCCCAGTTGAAAGCGACTATGGCTTTGAAATGTATTACCAGCTGAAACTGGGATAAATTGTGAGAATGTTTGCAAACTGAAAACTAAGTACAACTACAGCATATTGTAAGTAAATCAGCAAAGTACTACGACAATAAAAAGGGACAAGATACACTTTGTAATTGTTGGGTTAAAGTTAAAAAAGAAAGCTCCCATATTTTCTACTTGTAAAGAGACTGACTCATTTAAGGAGCAGCATTTATTTCTCAGTGCTGCTTAAATTATCAGAAAGGGAACTATCCAGTCTTGAAATACCACCTCCAACTTCACCACTATAAAAAAAAATCTAGATAGACTTATGTTGGGGATTTGTTTTTAAACCACTATCTATGCCCCCTATTAATGTCGGCTATATTAAAGCTGTTCAGTGAGATTTGTATATTACCTGTAACAACACCACAGTACTGATTTTGAGAAGCTGGCTTTTCAGCAATTTTCTCCTCTATGGACCTTTTTCGTCTGTACACCCTGTGTGCATGACCTGTCACAGCCAAAGTGCGATTGAGTGGCTCAATAAATATGAAGTCCTCATTAATCTGTATAAACCCCATCTGCAAAGGAAAACAAAAGGAACATATAAGAACTTAAGAAGCTACATAAATGTGCACATAATCCTACAGAAGGAAAAAAAATCTCTCTTTAAGAAAACTCCATTTTAGTAGCCTTACTAACAAGGTGACTACCTTTATAGTTTATAAACCTTTGTATCAGCATGAACTACAATAAACTTAATTTATTTCAACTAAACCTGTGTGGGTGGGTGGCAACATGCCAGTAGCAGATGCACAGTAAAAGACCTGGAATGTAAAAAACTTGCTTTGGGAGACCCATGGGTCATTTAAATATGTACAGCATGTACGAAGAAGTCTATGCACTAGTTTTACAACTTCAAGTATTGTCACTGGGCTTTTTCGTTTGTTTTTTTTTTTTGACAGCTACACTGAATGAAATATCATGGAATGATTTTGTGAATAAGAGTACATCCTGAACAATATGAAGTTGCAAAAGATTTCAACTGAAACTCCTTTTACACACTTTTTTTTTAATAGACAGTGATCCTTTCCCAGTAACAGGCAGTTAGAACAAAGAAACACTGTGATACAGATACTTAGTTGGTTGGCTTTTATTTTTCTTTCAATAATTTTATGCACACATATACATAAAAAGTTGATACACTAGAGGCATATCTAATATCACAAAAGCGTGGCAAAGGTTAAAATAAGTCTAAAATCTATTTATATAAATATGATACAACTCAAGCTTAATTAAAATTGTTAAACTGTCAACACATTAAAGTTTCTATCAGAATCATTAATGTTTTTTTCCCACAGGAGGATTTTTTTTTCTATCAAATGTCATCAGCAAGACTGACATTTAGCTTTTTTATTCCCTAAACCTTAAGGTATATTAATATTAAACAGACAAAAACAGACAAAAAGGCATATCTGGTGTAGCAAAAAGCTATTCTCTGTGCTAGCATGGCAGTATAAATAGAAAGAGACAGAAAAAAATTATCTCTACCAAAATTGTGTGGATGTCATTATCACATTGAGACTCCTGCCTAACTTATTTCTACATATTCAAAAAGAAATTCTGTGCAAATTACAACTTGTTTAGGATATGCAGAGGCATTATTCAGAAGCACTATCTCTTTTAAAAAAAAAAAGTAAACACAATTTTCCCAATGATTTCATTAAAGAAACACATAAGCACACATTTATATATAAAATATATAAATATATACAAATATAAAATGTATTTTTTTTCAATCAGCTATATATATGCAAAATGCTGAACAGCTCTTGTAAGTTCATCATTAGCATTGTACTTTTTGTGCAATAGTACTAAATTTCACCCAGGCATGAAGGTTTTTTTTTTTAAAAAAAAACACTACTTAGCCTATGAAAGAAGCTGATGAGGTCTGAAAACAGAACAGGATTAGCAGCACATCAGGTGGCTGCATATTTCTCCCATTTACCTATAAAAAAAAGTCTTAGCACATTTTGAATAAAGACGCACAGCACATTTGCCACATTTGTTTCATATTCATTCTCTTTGCTGAAAGATGTGAAAACAGTTTCACAGTGCTATTCCTCAGGCCACCAATATTCAGCTGAGAAATAGTGCTGGTGGTAGCACTGAGTTATTATTAGCAATATTATATCGGCTATCTGTCGCTTGCATAAACTCAGCATTAATCTACTGGTAAGCAATTCTGGAAATTATTCCCAGTCTCTTAAGGCTGATTAAAGAGATGAGGTTAAAGAGATGAAAAAAAAATGATATAAAGGTTATCAAACAGTGTTAACATCAACTACATGTATTCAAATTGCTAAATTTTAGAGAAGTCTGGATATCCAAGAAATCCTTGTGATCACTTTAACTACTTTTGTAAAAAGTACTGTTGTTGTTTTAAAAGTGAACCAGATAAAGAACTGTCCATCTCTTGTTCCATTTTAGGGGTAGAAAAGGAAAGATGAATCTCAGTCCTTGACAACCATGCTCCTGAATTTTCACAGTGATTACAGGGGTCAAGGGGTGCTAAGAACAGATACCATAAACCTGAAACACAAAAATAAGAGAAAAGCTATGCATCAAAGCACCACACTTATCATGAGCTAGGTCCAAATATAGGCCACAGTCAGCTTCATGAAATAAACACTGTTTCTCACACGAACTGACACAAATGAGGAAACAAAGGAACATAAGAAAAATAGCATGTGTCACACACATAAAAACACTATAAATTACTTCCCCAAGAGCAGGAATGATCAAAAGAAAATGTGTATATTTGGCCTATCATCATGAACAGAAGAGGAAATGGGGTAACATAAAAAAAGAATGTGCATAAGCAGATGTGACATCCAAAGATATAATGGATCCCTACATTAACTTACTGTAGAGAGAGGGCAGAGATAATGTTGTATCAAAAAGAAGATGTCAGATATTCAAGAGGAAATAGCTTTCCTATAATATGCTGCTCTGTTTTCCTCATAGGGAAAACGCGGTATTAAAATGCAATAATAAATGCAGACATACCACAGATTTCAAATAAATGTCAGAGCAAGCCTTTATTTTTTTTTCAGTATGGTTTTCTTCATTCCACTTGACAGCAATGCATTTAACAGCTCTAAAGGAAGAGCATCAATGGTCTACAATTTATTATCAGAAGATAGCACAGAAGTACTTTACAATGCTGTGACTTCAAACATCAACTTGCTATAAAAGGGGTGGGGTGGGGGGTGGGGGAAGAAAAAACTACAAAACAAGAAAAGCAGTAGAAAAAAAGCCCATCATATTGCTCATACTGACAATACATTTATAGACAAAGCTACAGAGAATTACACATTCTTCCGACTCCTGCAAGTTATTAGTATCAGCTGCATGCTTGTATGTACACAGATGTATCTAATAATGGTGTCTTCCCCCAAAACAAGTAGCAGATTCACAATTTCCTAATTCTCAGCTGAAAATGATTTACTGTCTTATATGCTTTTTACTTGCTGGCTACTCTTTTGTCTCTACAACCATTCTATGGGCATCTCAAACTAGATTACAGTGATAAATAGCCACAAAGTTGCCATTTTACCACAAAAGTCTTCCCCGTGGTCTCATTTCCAGGTTCTTATAAACAAGATACAAGCAGAGTGCAGTTTTTAATGTCATTTTCCAGCTTGCAAACCGACTGCATTTCTTCACAGCCTCATCATACCACCTAAGACAAGCGACAATACTATCATGGAAAAAAAAAATCATTCACACTAGATGTATAAAATGTACCTAAAGTTTAATATGTGTATTAAAACCGCAGCACCAAACACTAACAGCTGGATAAAGACAAAGAGCTTTCTTCAAATCCCAATGCAAAAGACAATTCTTATTTCTAACTTCCTAGTTCTAAAGCATAGCTTGGTAATTTAAGGCTTTTTTAAGTCTTTGTAAAATGTCCCTGTATGTCAGATTTATTCTCCTAAGAAAGAATGCAACAAGGTAATCTCAAACAACTCTTCAACTTGTGTGAATGCAGGAAGAGGTGAACTTGTTCTTGTTACTCAAAAACACTATAACCTTCTTTCTGTAAATGCTTTAGTTGCATTTAGTTGCAAAAGAAATAATTCATGAGCACCAGTAACTTCTGTCTTCAATTAACTACATTTCCTGACTTTGCACAGTATACACGTTGTTTCTCCCAGAAGTTTGCACTATTTACCTGCTCTTTATTTTTCTGTAAAGTATCAGATTCAGGACATGCCAGAGAAGTATTATCTCTCCTAAATGTCTTTCAGTTGACAGTCTAAAACTCAATCCAATCCTTTCTGAGCTTTTTTTTCTGGTAGGATTTTGCCCTAAGGAAGCATGCGTGTAAGCGCAATTCCATACCTTATTGCCTTTGCATAGGAATAGCATTTAGACTGCTATGCAGAGACCACTGAGTTAAAAGCATGCTTTTGGGTATTGGCCCCAAAATTTAAGATCTGTAAAAATATTTTTTCCGTGGCTTTTTAAACTCTCATAAACCAGATTGGAAGTAAAGGAGTTTAACTTACACAGCACCTTGGATTTTTAGGAGAATCATTCTTTATAGGAATCCCCTTCCAAAAATGTTTAATGTGATGGTTAGTTTTATCAAAACAAGCTGATACTGCATATGCAAAGGAATTTCTTCATTTCTATTTGACATGAAGGAAATAGTGGAAGAGTGAAGCATGCAAAATGTGGAAGGATTTGCACATTGTGACATATTTAAAGGGACTCACTCACGTCATCTTACTCGGCTGAAAGACTCTCTCAGGCTGAAAGTGGAGAGTGAAGTGTGAATTGCTCACAGAAAGGATACAAATCCAAAAGAACCCCGTTTGTTGAAAAGAAAATGAAGTAAAGGAACCCTGTGGATAAAGAGACTATAGAAGCCAGGTCTGCCCAGAGGGAGTCTGTGGTTGTTCCCCCTCAAACTTCCATTTCCCCATTAATTCACTGCCAGCCAAACCCTAAGATGTTTGGCATTTCCTCCAGATTCCAAATTTCGTGTTTCCTAGCCAGAAATAAAATATTTCCTTTTTTTAGACCTAAGTCTCCCTCTATAAATATATTATTGGAAATTACTTCTGTATTTAGTACAAGTGCTGCTTAAATTGCCAATATTCTACACAAATCACCATCTTCTTAAGAACAAGCCTCTAGCTACCCAGTAAAATGGACTACCTTTGCAGTAAAAGTTTTAATAATGCTGTGTAAATACAATAAATTATTTTAAGAGTTTACCTGAGATACATCACAAGATATTTCAAGTGTTAGCCTTGCTTAGTATATATATTTAAAATAGATTTTAGCATTCAAACTTTAATTTTCTAGAGATACTTGAAATATTTGCATTTCTCAAAACATTTTTGCAGGGAAATTCTTGAAAAAAAGTATGTAACTTGCACCTCATTTTGCACCTCATTTTGCATAATTTCACCCTTTCTCAGATTCTGACAAGCTGTCAAGGAAATCTTTCCTCCATGAAAGTGGTCCTGACTCTATTCTGACAGACAGGCTGTCATCTGCACCACTGACAGAACTGCCAACTGACAATATTAAAAAGCATAACAACATCTGTATTAGATAAACAGCTGGACTGGAGCAGAACACCCAAAGGTTCATCATGTGTGTTATCCTCTTCCTGACAACGCATAAGAGCAGATTATAGCCAAAATATAACAAAGCAATCACTTAGCTCATATTCTCCTGCCTTCAGCAAACTGCAGCTCAGCAATCAGTACCAATGGCTTTACAGTATGCACAGGCTTAGCTGGAGTAAAAATAAAAATTTATTTGTAATATTGAAAATGAATAAGAACAAGGCTAAGAAAAACTACTTTTAGAAGTTTTATTTGCCATGTAGCCAGGATTCAATCAAGTACTTTAAAGTATGAAAAGGGCTCACAAAAATTAGAACTTTTTTTGATTTAACCCAAGGTGAATGAGTTCTCAGAAATAAACACCATCAGTAAGAACTATGGTAAGAAAAAAGGTGCAAAAGACTCAATTAAGATCCTCAGATGGTGGACAAGGACTTATTTAACTTCAAGTGATATTTAAGTGGTATATATTTAAGTAATAACTGCTTTTATGCTTTCTCTATCAAACTGAAGATTCATTTGCATCTTGCTCTCTGAAATCTCTTTGCATGTATCAGTCCTTCCCTCCCCATCTCATAAATGCCCTCCCCATCCACCTGCTCGCCCTCTCAAAATGGAACCTCCATCTCTGTGGTCTCCTACGCTCCTCCTAGCCATGCTCTGCTTCTCTGCTTCTGCAGAAGAAAGGTGCCTGTTTTCTCATGGGCAACGGGTCCATCCACATTTCTTGCAGTCGATATGAAGCACAAAAAATTCCTTCCTCCTACACAAGGCTCTGCCAACCAGCTCATCAGTGATATCTTGCCTCTGTGCCACATCTAATTTCCTGATCATCCAACCATGATTGCAGGAACACATATACTCCAGCCCATTAAAATTACCTCTAATTTTATCAAGAGTGCACAGAAGTGCTACTACTAACAAAAACATACAATTCAGAAAGCACTTGCACTATTTTTTTATGTCTTGAGAATATTTACTAATCAAACCAGAAACTCATGAATTATCGCTTGATTTACACCAACTCAGAACAGCTGCACACTCTGAAGAATACAGGGAATGTTCAATAACACTGTTTTAAGACAGACCAGATTATATGTGGTGAATTGCAACAAGATACAGACAGAATTTCCCAAATCCCTTTCTTCTTCCATGAAAACACTTTGAGAATCTACTAATCCTACTTTAACTTTTGCCTATGCTTTCTGAATTATGCTTATAAATTAAAGCCTCAACTCAGATCAGCTATGTTAGAAACCTATGTATATTTTATTATATATGCAGTTAAGCTATAACTTAAAACAGAAAAAGATTCCAGGATAGCAAATACAGCACTACTGCCAAAATAAAATTCCAACAGCAACCTTAACCTTTGCTCATACTGATGTTTTTATGATTTTTAACTCTGCAACAAGAATGTTACATTAACTTTTTTCCCCCGTGCACTTAAGGTAAAAGAGCTTTTTTAGTAACAAGAAAATACATCATGTTATTTGCAGATGAGGAGAAAGTGCTTCCTGCCAGTTGTAGAGAGGAAACTTTTTGTCTGGCCATAGAGAGTAATCCTTTTCAAACATCTACTGAACCATCTCACTGAAGAGACTCAAAGAAATGGCACACAGGATAAGTGGCCTAACCAGGACACATGCTGCTTTATATACATGCACCAAACTCACTGTTTGCCAAGTTCCAACAATATTTTAAGCTTCTAAATCTTAGCTATTCTGTCCTCAGTTGGTTGTAACCTAGCTTGTCAAAAGACTCAGTGGTATTTAGTAAAATATCCATGGTACATTTTAGTAAAATAACATGGTAGTTGCAAGGAGAGACATTTGAGCCTGAACTTCGAAGACAGTAGCAGACCAGTCTCTATGGGAATCCCACAGCTTTGCAATAACCTCCTCATGAAATTGTTTCAAAATGGTGATAATCTGCACAATGGAAAGTTTACATTTCTCTTCCCCTGACATTTCAAACTCTGAGGTTAGAGCATAGACCTTTAAAGACAGAAGGTAAGCCTTTAAAATGCAGAATGCACTTTTAATGAATAGGAAAGAGAAACAGAATCCTATGTGGCTTTACTTACCCATTGGCCATTCACAGAATATAAATATACTAAGCTTTTTGGACGATTTGATATGTTTGCAATATATTTTAAACTTGCACAAAAGGCATCTGCAGAAATGATTCTGTTCTGTTTACTAAATTTGTTGCATTCAACTTAGCATTTTTACCCAGTTAATAAACTTCCAACAGGTATCATTGGACTACAAAGTTTATAGTGCAAAGAACTCAGATGTACAAGACAAAGGGACAAAAGCTAGCATCTTTGTAGGGCATCTTGGGAAATGCCCAAGTTACAAGCGAGAAAATGAATCCTGAAGCTGTAAGGAAGCTGCACAACTTCAATACAAAAGCTTCAAAAGTGCAAGAGCTCCCTAAACACACAAGGGCCCATGTTTCTACACATTCAAGACTTTGTAAAACCCAGGAATAGGTTATTATTACTGTAAAAGGCAGATACTTTATAAATCTAGACTTTTTTTGTAATTTTTTCATCACTCTTATTTGTTAATTAAAGCAGTTTTAATGCAACTGCTGCTTTCCTCCCACTATTCCTACTAAATATTTGGTTTGTATTTCTTTTTTCTGGTCCAGTAATTGGAAACCACTTCTGTTTGCAACCTGTATGTATTTAGGGCCATTTTCTTATACCAAACTGATGCTGGATCTAACGTTTTGTACAGTAAGTAAGCTATGCTAACAGATTTCATAACTATATTGTTAGATAACAAGTTAACATCAAAAATGAGAACATAAAGAATTGTTCCTTACAGAATCATTTGTCTGAATCTTCCCTTTATTCCATCTTGGCATTATTTTACACATTTTGCTGAAATTTGGATAGACTAGGGCTATTCTGTTTCGTTTTTCTAAAGGAAAAAAATCTAACAAAGTTTGTACTAAGCCAGCATATCCACACTGAGTAAAGTTTGAAAAAAGTTAGATAATATACTCTACTCTGTCACTCCAAAATGTCAATACCACGAAGTACTTGACTTTTTCTCTTTTGAGGCAAGAGGATGGAGGGAGAGGGAAATGAAACTTCCTGTAGGGCAAGGACAGGAATTATGGGATGATGGAGGAAAATATATGAAACAAAAGCAATCAGGTCACACAAGTACAAAAAGAAACACAGTGAAGGAACAGGCAAACTGATGTTTTATCCAAAGGATAAATTTACTTCCCTATTAGCAATTCTGAATATTCAACACCAAAATGTGTGGAACAAATAACACTGGCATTTTCATCTGAGTGCCAATGAACGACAGAATATGTAAGTCTAGTATTCAGCCTTAAGGAATTCTGGCTTCTTTACAGTATGCTTTACTCTCTTTGTATCAGTTTAAATTACGTGCAAGTTACATGCAAGGAACATGTAATCTTCCACTTATTTATGCTCTAACCCATAATTAAAATAGAGAATTGGATATCTCCATTTAATGGAATAATACATGGCTACTTTTTGATATAACAGGAAGTACTTTAGTACTGTTCTAAAGGATTGAACTGGCATCCCTCTTATTGTCTCTGCTAATGCTTACTCTACGTAGGGAGACTGATGAACTTGGGAGTGCAGTAAATAAACTGTGTATATGCACGATTGATAGAGAGTAGGAACACTAGTGTCCACTATCCTGCTGAGCATCAATACAGTCCTGAGTCATATGTTCCTCAAGCATCAAAGCTACTTCCAATTAGGCAGCAGGATTTCCTTACTAGAACTTGCAAGAAATAAAATTTGCAGGCACTAAGTCTCAATATCTACAAAAGTTAAGATGCTTGACAAGTTAAACAGCAATTCCCTAACTCAACTTTCAGAAACAGTCCCAAAGTGGACGGAGTGCATCACACTAGCAGCCATCTATACCACCAGTTCCCACTGCTGTGCTCTCAACTCTAAAATTATTACCACTTAAATACAGTCCACTCCAAAACTGTTGCTTTTGGTTTCTTCTCATGTTCACATGAAGCATCCGAGCTAGTTCTTCATGACTCAGAACTGGCTAAGAGTTTTCCAGCAAAGAAGCTATTTTCCTTGAGAAACATCAAACCATCAAAACCATTATGTTCCATTTCATCTAAAACAGTCTTCTGCCCATGTTAATACAAACAATTAGTTCTGAAATAGAGGCCAAATTTTGTTGGCGTCCTGTCTCTTTCCTTGCCAGCTTCCTCTCCCAAGAATGAAATACTCTTTCCAGAGTGCAATACTCTGTTAAGTCAAACCAAAGGTATACCTTTCTTTGAGAAGCAGCCAATTTCACATGGTATGGTTTATAAAAAATGGAAAAGTGCAGAACCACAGGAAAATGATAAGATCATTACAAATGCTATGATCTGTATCATTTGTTACTAACATTTTTTTCCTAATACAAAGGTACTTTTTCTTCCTCAGTTTTCCAGGTTGGAGTAGTTTTGTCAATTATTTTTGGATACTATTTCTATTCCCTGTACTGTAAGATGTGCAGTCTTCTTACTAGACAGATATGGTGATAAAAATCAGATTTCTCCTAAAACATGCCTCAGCAGTTTGTTACAAAATCATACATATTCTTTAATAGATTCTTCTTAAAAAAAATCTTTAAGGGTACATTTACTGCAATTAATTGTGTTATTCTTTTCACAGATTTATTGCTTCAACAGTCCTCTGTAAATGGACTTCACTGTACACTCTTTTTTTTTGGCAGCTATTACTCAGAAGTATAGTTTAATTGCAGTTTGCTTTAATCAAATCAGTTGTGTCAAAACACTGGAAGAGCTGCAATGCATTTAACCCCAGAACTCACCCCAAACCCTTTTAAGTCTTGCACTGAGAAAACACTGCAATTTAAACAGACATAAAATATTCAACATCACTAATGCACTATAACTCAAATTTCAAAATATTAAATGTTAAAAGGAGGTAACAAAAATGGTGACACTGAGTGAAACCCTATAGTTCCTAAGATGACTCTGCCTAGACCAACTATAGAAAATTTTATAAGCAACTGCTACCCTATACAGACTGTCCTATGTAAAATACGTGTGCGTGCTGTTCTTTCTCTCCACAGAGACAAGTCTAAATCTGCTCCAGTATGAGGTAACTGAACTATCTTTAACAACTCATTAATAACTAATAACCTAAGGTGATTCTAAGTGCTATTTTCAAATGCTTCAAAGAGAAATACAATAAATACAAGTTAAAAGCTCCCAGACTAAATGTACCACTGAATGTGCCTAGTATCTTTTACACTAAAATCTACACAGCAAATAAACCAACTGCAGATAACATTCCCCTCATGCACCACATAAGAATTTCTGTTATCCAAGGCTTTGCACAGAAGATAATTGTGACCCTCAGATTATCAAAAAAATCGTGGTAAAGAGAAACATCCAGCCAGAACATTGCCTATTAGCCAAATAACAGCATGGGGAATAGGAAGAGCTAATAACAACCCTGTTGGCTTTACTCAAGCCACCAAAGCTGAAATGTCAGAAGAACAGGGCTCAGGAGATATTGTTCATTCACATGGCTCACAATAGTGTCATCCAATCATAGAATCATAGAATCATTAAAGTCAGAAGGAACTTTCAGAGATCATCCAATCCCTCTGCACACACAAGGTCACCTAGAGCATGTGGCACAGGATTGTATCCAACTGAGTCCTGAATATCTCCAGAGAAGGAGACTCCACAACCTCTCTGGGCAACCTGTTCCAGGGCTCTGTCACCTGCACTGTCAAGAAATTTTTCTTTAAGTTACTGTGGAAATTTTGGTGCTTCCATTTGTGGCCATTTCCTCTAGTTCTATCAGTGGCCATCACTAAAAGGGGCTTGCTCCATCCTCCTCACACCCTTTTATATAAATACCCTAGATGCATTCATATACACTGATTAGATCCCCTCTCAGAGCTTCTCCAGGCTGAATAGGCCCAACTCTCTTAGCCGTTCCTCATAGGGCAGATGTTCCAGGCCCTTGATCATCCTCATAGCCCTGCGCTGGACTCTCTCCAGCAGCTCCATATCCTTCTTGTACTGGGGAGCCCAGCACTGGACACAGTGCTCCAGATGTAGCCTCACCAGCGCCCTGTATAGGTGGACAATCACCTCCTTCGACCTGCTGGAGACGCTCTTCATAATGCACCCCAGGATCTCACTGGCCTTCTTGGCCACCAGGGCACACTGCTGCCTCATGGTCATCCACCGCAACGTCCAGGTTCCTCTCTGCAGATCTGCTCTCCAGAAGGTCAATCTTCAGCCTGTACTGGTGTCCGAGGTTATTTCTCCCCAAGTGAAGGATCCTGCACTTTCCCTTGCTGAACTTCATGAGGTTTCTCACTGCTCAGTTGTCCAGCCTGTCTAGGTTCCTCTGGAACCTGCCCTAGGGCACAGCCCTCAGGGCTATCAGCTATTCCTCTCAGTTTTGTATCAACAGCAAATTTGCTGAGTGGGCACTCCATCCCCTCATCCAGGTCACTGACGAATAATTTCAACAAGACTGAGCAGAGGACTGATCCCTGCGGGACACCACTAACTAGACTGTGCCTCAGATCACCACACTCTGAGGTGCCATCCAGACAGTTCTCAACCCACCTCCCCATCCACTCATCTATCCCACACTTCTGGAGCTTGCCCAGGAAGATGCCTCACCAGCTGTGAGGGCCAGTGTTAAAACCCTTGCTGAAGTCCAGATAGATGACCTTCACCACTTTCCCCTCATCTACTCTTCCATACAAGGCGATCAGGTTCATTAAGCATGATTTCCCCTTGGTGAATCCATGCTGACTACTACTGAGCACCTTCTTGTGCGGAGCACCTTCTGAGCACCATGCTGAGAGACAACAGGCAGGATGAGCTGTTCCATCACTTTTCCAGGGATGGAGGTGAGGCTGACTGGCTTGTAGTTGCCCTCCCCTTCCTGCCATTTTTGAAGACTGCTGTCACTCTGGCTTTCTCCCAGTCCTCAGGCACCTTCTCCATTCTACAGGACCTTTCAAAGGTGATGGCGACTGGTGTAGCTATAATGTCTGCTTGCACATACAGCATTCTTGGGTGCATCCAATCAGGGCCTAGAATGACTCTAACACTAACTACCAAAAAAAAGAAATCCAAAAAAACCCAAAGTTGTCATGGTTTTTAAAAGGAACCAGTTAATGTATACAATCATTTACAGAAATCATATGAAATTTGTCAATGCAGACTGTCCTATGCTGGTCCAGGCTGTGGGCTGGCTGGCTGGGCAGCTGCTACCTGGCAGACCTGGGGGTCCATGGGGACTGAGTAGGGAATACAACAGGCAGCACATACATAAAGAACTGAAAACCTATTCAAAAACAAGGAAGTCCTAGTGAATTATAAAATATATTCAGGAAGAAAGAAAATTTACTCAAATATATTTGTCCAAGGTATTAAAAAAGTGCTGCAATCTTGCATAAATAACAGAACACTGCTTTATATATAGTTTCTAAAAGATCTAACAGTTCTGTCAGCACCTCCTCAGTTTAGGCTGAGTGATTTTTACTACTCTGTTCTGGTGGAATTTGTTTTCTGTGGTAATAGCAGCTGATTTATGCCACTGCCTACATCAGCTTTACCTCCTCTCAGAGAGGTGACACATTCTTGGCGATGACGCTGTATGAAGTTGATACTGTCCTGAGCTCTAAATTGAAGTCCAATTCCACTATTTACTTTTTGCCTGACATTGTTTTCAGTTATGAATCCTAATTTTGTTCTATCATGGACTTGCAATATAAATTTATGCTAATGTTTTCTTAACTAGCATCCAATTCTGAAGAGTGTGTATGTACCTCAAGTTGGATACTGATTATGTATCCAATTAAGCATTTTGAACTAAACATACATCCATACTAAGCATTTGAACTAGTCCTTCTATTTTACAATTTTGACCTAAATTTCATTTTAAAATCTATGTTTCAATTGTAATTTTTACAAAAGCAAAAATGGTAGTTGCTACATACCTGTAAAATGTCTAACAGAAACAGAGCTAAATATTGTGATTTTTTGTTAAGTTACAAAGCTGCCATTACTGTGCAAGTAAATATGTTTTTATTGAATTGCAGCTACCCATATTTAGAATTCACTGAATGTGCTTCACTTCAGCTATGTACCAAATAATCTGTCAAGTGCTTAGATCTAAATGCTTTACAGAAAAATGAAGAAAGGAGGGGAAAAAAAAGGAAGAGAGAACAACAGACTACAAAGTACAAGGACAATCTCTACTTGATGTTTACAAATAGATATTGTGTTGCACACAAGGAATTCCATTTTATTTCACAGAATCACCAACTAAGAACAGCCATGCACCACCACCCACAGAATCAAGAAAGAGGATCTGTCAATCCTGTCCAGGCCAGGTGAGGTTTTCCATGCAGAGTCAAATTAAGTCACAGGCTCCACTCCTGGTGGTGCCCTTCCATGATTTCATATACAGAGTTTCATGTTCACACAAGAGATTTTTTTCCACAGATATATCATTAAAACTCTAAATTCAAAATTAATGATACCTCAAGATTTATACCTAGAGGCTGCAAACCAATAAGAATGCAGACTTACCCATGTATATGTTCTTATTTCTTTTCCTTTTGCACCATTCTGGAGTCTCCAGAGCACAGAAAACTTACTTAACTTAATCTATAGCACAACTGACTACTTTATTAAATTTTGAAATTTAATTAGCAATTCTAATCCAGTTTCTTCAATCCCTTGCTGAGAGGGCCAAATTTTACATTAGAGACATGACAGCAGCTTTGGAAAACCTATTTTTGACACACATTGGGTTAAAGAAATACTAAGAATATCTATTGTTTAACTAACTTCAATTAAAAAGCATTTTATGTACTCTATGCATTTTCTCTGAATAAGTAATTAATATCAATAAGAATATATACAGATGACTATTGACAAATCAAGCTTCATCAGTGAAATGAAATATGCAAAATGTCCATAAAAACACAAGGCACACCTCTCATTTTGTAAAGAAAATAAATACCCTATTTTCAAACTCAAATGCCTAACACAGTACAGATTTCATGGCAATCGGGATTATACCACGAACCCAAGCCACATCCATTCTGCCAGCTTCCTATGTCTTAAATTACTGGTCTGTGTCTTATCACTTCTCCCTTTGCTCCACAGTTCTTACCCTTTATGGGATGGTTAAGATGATTAATAGAATTAACTAGACTCTAAAATTACTCTTACTATTCAATTAGTTTTGCTTCTGTTTCAGAGGAGACAGAGCTCTGAGGAAGGGCCAGAATGCCATAAAGATTGTCTATTTATTCCAATAGCGTAAACTGAATTAATAGAATAGATATCTTTTCCTCACAAGCCTTGCCTAATATTAAGTATTTATTTATGCGCCTTATCCACCTGGACAACTATATTATTTTTGAAAGAATAAGTGTACAAAAAGTGCTCCCTGCCTCTTTCAAATCATTGCTTTTATGCCATTTACAGTAAAGCTCTGAAATTACTATATCACATAGTAGTATCGGAGTGTAACCACATTATAGTTACGATCAGAAGAGGCTTTCTCAATTTTATAAGTTAGAAGGGAAGAAAAATGAGATTATGGTATGGAAAAGTCATTTTATGAATGCAATCTATCAGACTACTGTGGTAACCCTCAAAACCTAACATCTGTTCTGGTCAATATATGCTTAATAAACCAAGATACAGTAGACCACCCTCTCTGCCTGAACTCTAAACAGATCCAGATCTCATTTCATAACAATTTACATCAATAGTATTTCTGTGATAGTATATACAAAGTTAATGTTATATATGAAAATTCTGCATAGAAAAATACATTACAAAATGAACTGACAAAAAGAATACGTCAATAAACAGAGCTACAGCTGTAGTATAGAAGAAAATTTAGAAAGCAATATCTATGCAAATATCTTGATTGTCCATGTAGTTCATGCCTATGTAGCTATCTCACTTTCAATAAAGCAGAATTTTCAGACAGAAACCAGTTTAACTGAATAAGAACTTACTACTCCAAGAAAATATAGAAACTTTAAGTATTGTCAAGTCTAAAAGCATAAATACAATCAGGACATTTTAAGAAAAGAAAACAAAGGGGTTATTCAACAGCCTTCTGGCATTCTGTCCCTCATGTTTCAAATTTTAAGTTTTTTAAGCTGTTTTTATATAGGCTACAGAATTATTTCTTTATTTTTATGAATTTTTGCTTTCATGTAGTCCTACGATTCAAAAAGCTGTAGGACACAGTAATACTGTGGTGACTCAGAGGTCCAATCCTTCATTTTGATTCATCACGAACAGGGCTACCAACAACGACCATGGATCATGCAACGAACCATGACTGTGGTTTATGCAGTACTTGCATTATAGCACAACTGTTAATATTGCTCAGCTGCAATATCCCACATCTATGAACTCTGACAAACACATCAGGATGTGTTTCAGAAACCTGCCTGTAAGTTATTAATAAAGATGCTTCTTGTCTGTTGTTTGCAGTATTTTAGAAAGCTTTCTTTTATTTGCTTCAAAAATTATGCTGGAACCTATCACAGATGACTAACCCAGAGCAATAAAATAAAATATAAGCAAACTGAAAACCAAAATGTAATCTATATTTGAACAAGCTGGATGCAGTCTTTTATTTCCAAAAATTCAAATACAAGTGGACATAAAATTCCAGTTTTTAAAACAGCTGCCTAAATTGCAAATTTTGTCTGTTCTGCTGTCAAAACTAAGTGATATATGATGCTGAAAATCTGTTGATTTTGTTTGCTCACAAATTATGTGTTATATAACATTAAATGTAACACTGCCACTGATAACCACTTTTTTACTAGCTTGCACAGCCTCAACCACATCCCCTTCTCTAGAATAAATACATTTCCCCTCAAGTAAGCCAGAATTTTTAAAACTTTACTCCATAGAAGTTGAAAATTCTTTATAATGAATTGGCTTGGTAAAACTGCAGATCATTTATTACATGATGGCATTTCAGTTGTTATTACCGAGAAAGACAGAATATAGCCCTTTTGCATACATGAACTTGACTCGAACTAGAAAAAGTACCTATGGAAAACTATCACCTTTATTAAAGAAAAACTCTCAATTAAAGACTCAGTGCTTGTAAACATGTGTTTCTTTGGAGTATTTTATGGTAATATTAATAGATTCAGCACTTCTTGTGGTATGACTTATAACCACACTCCTAGAGTATGAATCAAACTGCTGCACCTTTGCTAATCAAACAGTATTAACTACATTTCTTTAGCGTGTGCCTGGACTTAATCCCACAAGGCCCCACAGTGCTATTTCGAGCTTGCAGAAGCGTGGTAGTATACACAGGAAGAACACAAAACACTCAACATGGAGTCTTGTTCAAGAGATTTGGATGGGAGATAGATACCCAAGCAGCTGTGTATCTAACTATGTATTAGCTGCAACACAGAGCACAGTACCAAAAAGTCCAGTGCTAGACATCCCTTTCAGACTGATTCCCCAGTGTAAAACACTCCAGGAGTGAATACCAATGAGCTACCATTGTGCGAACCCTCACGCCTTGATGGCCACCACAGGGGGATGTGGCACAACTCCAAAACCTACCCACAACTGCCCATAGAGAAATTTAATCTCTACTAATCCTCATTGAAATATCTATCCACCACTCAATTATTTTGGTTTACTTCTGAGAAAGGGGCAGAATTATATCTAAAGGCTTCTTAATTCAAGGCAACACTCTCCATGAAACAGTTTTTTCTCAAATACATAGCTTGCCACAACAACTAATCACACAAAACAGTAAATCAAGGAGGAAGAATAAGTTTTATTTATGGGCACAGAAATACAACTCAAGAAACAATTTACTAAATCCACAAAATAAAATTATTCTGTTATGAACTACAAATACCTGAATCTAAAATTGGCAGTTTTAGAGGTTCTGACACTTAAGTATGATTTCATATCCACATTATTTGCTAAAGATAAGCACCTATAATACACTAGTAGGACTCCTAACTCAAATTTATTCTATTTTTTTTTAACTTTATATAATTCAGGTACTTTCATAAAGAAAGGGAGTGTTGTTTAAGGGTTTTATCAAAACTATTTTTTTAGTTATGAAACTGTAGCAAAAGATTTATCAGATGGTACCATTCAGTCTTAAGAAGTGAGGAACAAAAGGACACACTAGCAATCAGGAGGTTTTTGCTTGTTTAAGTACCTTACAAAGGCATGAAACAAATGATGGGATGGAAAGAGGGAGACATGCTAGGGCTATGAGTCAGAAAGAGAAAAGCCATGTTATATGCAGATTTGTATCCACTTTAATCTACCACCCCTCCTTCCACCTTTAATTTCCTCACTCCCCTCATTTCACCACTTAATAAATATTTGGGGTAAGGTCCATTTATGTCACAGAGTGACAAAACAGACTGTGAATCTGTGCATAAAATCACTTAAGAAACTTTACGTCCTGACTTATAGCATGCCTGTAAGTTCTCAGAAGATTTTAAAATCAGTCTAAGTTAGAAGAGCTTCTTGCAGAGCCTGCAGAAGGAAGAAGAAAAAAAAAAGGAAAAAGAAGACTCTTGAATAGAGGATGTTTGCAAAGAGCAAAGATAGAAAGGATGTAATTAAGGCCCATGAGAATATTTGTAGAAGCCTCACTTGATGCTCCCTGCACCTGTAAGCTGAAAGAAGCCATCCTTCATCCACAGAAATCTTCAAGGAGCAGACAATTGGGCTTTTCCAGTTTCCATCAGGAAACTAAAGTGCTTCATGCAAGGAGTCTTAAACCAGAGCCTTTCAATCTCCAGGCTAAGCAGGGCTCGCTCCAACAAAAAGGGCACCGAGAACTTTTGGTAAATCTGCAGCACAACTTAACCTTTACAGAAAAGACAGCACTTCCCCCAGGCAGAATCCCTTGGACAGCCCCCAGGATGTAGCAGGATGTTTATTTAGTCCTGAAACATAAAAAGTTGGTCTCCCGCTAAATTCACATGACATGCACAAGTACCTGCCTTCTCCTTAATGCACAGCTATCTAAATAAGAATGACCTGACTCGACCTAGTTAAACTTCTGACATTGAAGGAGAACTTAAGGTAGCACAGCTGAGATCATAAAACAAGCATATGCAATTGTTGGAGGATAATCTCATAGAAACTAAATCACTTCACAAGTCAGTTTTGGGCACATTTCTACATTTTTGGATGTAAAACTCATTCAGAAAATAATTCTGACTGAAGTGCTGAGAGACCCAAGAAAAACATTCACAGTATATGCATCCAAAAAACTTCAATTCACTTACATGCAGATGTATGTATTATTAGACGTACTAAGTAAACTTGTAGCATTGGTTTATATCCAAAAGGTATAATTTCACAAGCAGAATATTCTTACATGTTTTTATTCCAAGTAGCACTTCTTGTTTACTGATGTAATCAGCAGTAGTAGAAAAAAAGGCAAAAAGAACACATTGCCAAGCAATGACAGGTTAACAATGAAAGGTTAACTGAACTATTAACGCAACACAGATGTACATCTGATTTTAAATCGAATACAGGTATTTTATGCTATTAGTTTGTATAAATTTGACCAACTACTGTCTGGATATGCAATATAACACATATATACATGTGCTCTGTATATCTCATACCATTTATGTTACATTGCAGGCTCTCTCTAACCAAGAGGAAACAATCAGCATTCACACCATGCTCTTAAGCATCAGGAAGAGAAATGAATAAATCAAGAAAAGGCACATCTCCTGCAGATGAAAAACTTTGCCAAATATCCCATTCTCCCAAATAAACCAAGTGGCTTTGAAACATCCCTTTCTACCTGAGGAGTTGACTCCTTCTGTTAGCAAAGACATATAGGCATATAGACGCTCTCTACATGACTATCTGCCTGACTATCATCTTTGTCAGACTCCTCCAATATCTTCAGGTATTGTGACCCCCACAAGGACCCTCTCACTGCAGGAGCAAGTTTCCTCTGTTCTTTCCAAGTTCCCTACTTCTTACGGTATTACATCTCAGAAATCATGGATGTTCCTGTTTCTCCTCCCTTACAATTGGTAAGACAACTAATCACCAAACTGAGTCTTCATTCCTGCAGGTCCAAAGGACAAAACATCCATTCCTGCAGGTCCAAAGGACAAAACATCCTTCTTTAAAATAAAGTTACAGGAGTTGCACTTCACAGAATATTTGGTAAAATTAAAATTCTTGAGTTGCTGCCAATTGCACTACCTGCACATTTAATGAGATGTGGTCTAAACAGTGAAGCAAGACTTGGAGAAAGTAGCTCCTAAGCAAGCTAATCAAATTTCACTAACCTGAACACTGGGGCAGGCTCAGCGCTTGGTCTTTTTTATATATATATCTCAGTTCACTTTAAGTTGTGTAGGTCAAAACTTTACTAATTGTTTTAATGCACTACTTTTTCTGATTTAACAAGCCACTGCTAACCTTGCAAAGCACTACTTTTTCTGATTTAACACGTCACTGCTATATTTGCAAACATAAAAAGCCTAATCATTTTGTATTATTTTAATATATAAATATTATTAACTGCAGAAGTTTGTTTTGCTTTTGTTTTTCATTTTTGAAAATTTCATTTGGTATTTGTTTCTGTTTTTAATAAAACTACACTAGATACTCTTAATTATGCTATCTTAGCTCAAAAATTTCATTAGAAAAGACATATTTGGTTTGAAATGAAGCTTTTTAGGAGAACAGCAAGCTATTATGAGCAGGATTGGAGTCACAAATCAAACTGGAGTGATTACATGATTACAGAGGAGCTCTTAAAGGAGAAAGGAATCATTACCACATGGTCTACGGCATCTTGGCCCACCATCTCACATACCACGCCACAGCATTTAATATTGAAGGAAGCAGAGATCATTAAAGTTCAAACATAGACTTTGCCTAAATCAAAACTGAATTTCTAAACTTTGCTGCTTTACATTAACAATGCTGTTCCTGTGTTTAAATATAGTTATCCTTACCATCAATTAACAAGAGTTTTGAGACAGACAAAACAAAACATAAATCAAGACAAAAACTGTGTACATATTGGGAAGGAACACAAGCAAAAAAAGGTTTTAGTTCACTAACTTTACATATTTGGACATTTGATATCGGACATGTAAAGTCATGTCCAAATATCAAAAAATTCCTCATTTTATCAAAAATTAGTGAAGCACAGGTATGGATAAGAAATTACTAGTTTGAGTTTTAATTCCCTTGTTCAGGTAGGACAAAGAAACATTTGTTTTTAAGTAGTGCTTTGTTTTTTAGTTAGTGCCTTGCTTGTAAATATATACCTGTTATTCCAGATGGCCATATTCACAACCTTAGTTTTAATTTTCTCTGGCTTGTCTGTTTTGTTTTTAGTTGTGCTTAATTAGATGTCTGATGTAAGATTATAATTAGGAGGTTTTAATATAAAAGATAGGTCAAGAAAAGGCTGTGCTGGAAGAAGCAGTGTCTCTGTCTCAGCAAACCAAAGCAAACTCACATAAACAACTTAGTTGGCGGCAAGTCTTACAAGAAGCTTGACTCCACTTCTCTTTCCTATGTTTCCCATCTAATCTGCAATCAATAACTCTACAAGAAATCAATCTGACTTGATTTCACTTGGCATGCTGAGAGTATGAATTTTCTTCCAGATGCACCTCCACACTTCTATTTTGATTCTTCTATTTTATGTGGATGACAAGCCCCAATTTTTGTCCAGCATTTCATTTTTACCGGGGTACTTCCCTTTTTCTGCAAGGAAACTCACTTTCATAACAGATCAAGGCTCAGAACTGCTGAGTTCTACTCAGAACTGACAATTCCATTCATGTCCTGCCTGGTTCATCAACTTCTGATGATAGAAAAGTCATATTGCCTGTTTAAAGATGTTTAAAACACAAAGAGATCAGTAACATTGAACAAAGCAAAGACCTACGAGCCTGTGACCTCTCAGTACAGGATACTCATTGAGTACCCTGATTTGCATCTTTATTTCTGCCCTCCCAATAAAATTTACATCCTAATCAACTTATATTGCAACAGTAGGCAGACTGTAAATAAGAATTTAGCTTTTATAAAGGTAAATAAATAAGCCCCAAAGGAATCCTGTGATTTTCCCACATCTCTCTCTCTTGAGTCAGACCTAGATTTAAAAAGAGGACATAAAAATAAATTAACACTTTTTGTCATCTTTCTTCATTTAAAGATCCCAAAAGGATGGACTTCTAGAAGCAGGCAGAGGCTACCTCATTTAATCTTGCCATGCTCAGAGACAATCCCATTTAATGTTATAATTCCTCTTCTGCAATGCAAAACATTTTCATTGCATATATCCATTTAATGTTATAATTCCTCTTCTGCAATGCAAAACATTTTCATTGCATATATCAGACAGATCATGGATATTGCTATCTACCATCTTATTTCTCTTTCTCTCAAAAAATGTTGGAGATGTCTATTCTGTAGTGCTTGTCCTTACCACAGAAGAAGATACAATTGTATCCAATTCCTTTTGGAAACATATCTGGCTTGGAGGTTTATTGGGCAATTCAATTCTGATATAACCACCACATCACTAAAGTGGGGAGAGAAGGATACTTTTTTTTTTTTTTTTGACCAGAGGATAGGCTTGTTATTTAACCCATTTGGTGTTTGTCTAATGATGTTATCCACGATGTGTAATAAAGTAGTCGTGCTCCAGTCTGATGTAAAACTTGATACACTAAAAAATTTTGGTCCCTTACAACAAGAGCACACAAGCTAGAATCTTATAACTTGCTATGGCAACTCCTGCAACCCATGACATGCTCTTTGATAAATAGTTATGGCACTGGTGACCTCTAAGAGCTCCCCACGTGCCGAAACATGCAGGGATTTACCCTATGTGTACACAGCACAGCAAACATCAAGCGGTCTACCCACCTCCCAGCCAAACAACCTACGCGTTCGTCGTAGATCTGCTACTACAGCGAGAAAGGAGTTGCAACAGATGGGTATTGCTGTACTTTTTCCAAAGATAAAAGTTCACTGCAAGCTGTCTTCCACCAGACAAAATGCTGGCCCCCACTGCCAGAAACCACTGCCACTGCAAGAAGGGCTAAGCACTAACTAAGAACTGGGAAACCTCCCTTGTGAAAGTGTTGAAACACCATGGCTAACATCCTGCTCTAGCAAAACGGCTGAATCACCTCCTCAGAAGTGACTATGGGCAAAACTTTATAAATGTGGAAACTCTTTTTTTTTTTAACTACAATTTCACTCTGCTCATTCCAAAACAATTCTGAAACAATTGCAAATTTCAACTATCATGGTTGGGTAGGTAGCAAATTGTAAATCACTGTTTATTAGAATCTGCATGTCTCATGTCTTAGAACATCCCAATACTTCAGATGTATCACAATTTTTTTCACATCCTGATTTATTTCAGTTTTAGAGGACTATATTATTCCAAGTAGGGTTGTTGCCATCAAAAGTGGTTGCTAAATGTTAACATTCACCCAAAGAGATTTGACACTTTTATTCATAAGACAGAACTAAAATCAGTTATTCTTTTGCATACTGGCAGCATTGTCTTTGGATAAAATCTTGTAAATATATGTAAAATAAACAGAGCAGATTTTTGACTACTGGTCTATGACTTCCTGAAAAGTTATTGAAATATACCTTTCTGTTTGTGAATGGCAATAAAGGCTAAAAAAGGCATGAGAAGCACCCTCTATTTCTTGAGAAAGGTCTGTTACTTGGATTGAGTGTAACGTGTTATGGCTTCTTCCCACTCAAGTTGCTGGGGAATTGCATGCTAGTAAACAGCATTTGGCCCGTAATCTGCAAAAAGGATATAGATGATCATAAAAAATGCTTTGTACCTATTACTTTTTAAGATCCAGTGAATACCCAGAATGACACAGACTGATTTTAAAGCTTTTCTTCAGAAAACCAACCTAATGCTGTTTGTTTCAAAAGATCTCTGTGCAGCACTGCAGTGAACAGCTCAGATGTATGGGCAATTGATTCTGCTCTCCCATCCATTCTCAATGTATATGTTTGCTTTCATTGTCATTTCCTAACAGATTAAACATACCTCATTGCTTTGGATATAAAAAGACATTTAAATTATTTCTCTACTTAACTGACATTAAAAGACATTAAAATTATTTCTCTACTTATTTCTCTATTTAATTTACACAGCTTCAGTTAAAAAAAAAGAAACTTTAAATCTCTGCCCTAACATACTACCTAAGCAATTTTGATATAGGAAGAATGGATATGGAATACTTCTCTTTCAAAATTTGAAAAGAGCTGGAGACAAAGCATTCATATGTGTTGCTTATAGATATTTTCTAGGAAATGCAGTGAGACTACTTATACTTCCTTTTTACCTGCAGTTTTTATTTCTAGTAAAGAATGGTAGCCACGTTTTTTTAGTCCTATGTTCACAAAAAGTTTCCGCTGCAACATTCTGTAAAAGAATCATCATTTGCACCTTGATTTACAACACCAATTGCATATAAAATTGTGTAAGAATGTTTGAATTTTTTTTCTTATTTCAAGTATTATAGCAAAAAGCAAGTAAGCAGTAGAAAAAAAATTTAAATAATTAAGAGTGAGTCTCTTCAACTTATCAAAAGAGCAGTCTCACTGGCATTGATGGGACTCCTTTATCCTGGTATTTGGCTAGCAATGAACAACTAGGCAGTCAGCATACAGATGGAGCATTCTTGGAAACCTCTCCTTATTAATCTTCCTTCAACACAGGAGCAGAATAGCAAACTGCACTCAGAGAAAATTCTGTTGAACTGCAAAAGGATCTGAAAACCCACAAGTGTTTCACAAAAGAGCTGAAACATGCTCTCACTACTGAACATGTGAGCTCTGAAATTACATCACCATCATGGCAAGGGAGTTCTCAGACAGCCCATGTATATGACAAGTCTTGGGTTTAATTAGAAATTATGCTTTTGAGTTATTCTTCCTCCATTTATCAAGATAGGTTGTCAAACGAAGCCAACACTGACAGCCAGAATTTGATCAGGAAATATCAGGAAGTCTAGTTCTCATTTTTCATTTGTATGAAATCATATTACATGAGTAATGTGATATATTATTATCTCTATCAATGTCACTCCTCTTCCAGTGATTCCTGACAAAAAAAGTGCAGGAAAAAAAATAAAGCAACAGTGAATCTCTTATGAACTTTGAAATAAGAAAAGTAAGAAAGCTTTAATATTGGCTGGGAAACATGCCTTCACTCTACACGCTTCAGCCAACTGCAACTAGATGACCTTTTCAAAAGGTGCCTAAAGCTATTTTCAAGGGCAGTAAGGGGCCTTTCCATCTCTGTGCTTATGGAAGTAGCAATCAGATTTCTACACAGACAGTACTTAAATCTCTTGGATATCACTGGCATATCAGTTTTGTCCCTGTTCTATTTGTCAACCAACACTATAGGTCACTTGAGTGCCACAGCAAGACTTCCCCTTTGCCGCATGCTTCTTTTTTTCTAGATTGCGACGCATGACCCCTTCTGCACACAATGGCCGAAACCCTTCCCACAGGCTCACTCCTCTATCCTTCCTCAGGGCTTATAAAACCACTGTCGTCTGTGAGGCAACTGTTACTCTTCTTGGTGAATAAAAAGATTCCGTAAAAGGCTACTATCTAAAGGGCGTAATGAATGGTGGAAGTTTTGTTGGCACAGGCAGATGGTTTTTTTGCAGAAAAGAAAAATTGATTAGTGGACTGTAAGCAGCACTTTAAATGACTTACTTATTGATCATTTCTTTGCCTTCACAAAGTGTATGCATCTAGCAATCTTAACTCAAAGTCTGTCAAGGCTTTGTGAAGACAATATATCTTAGACATTCATGTTAACATTTTCTCTCAAATTTCTTTATATTTAATCCGGAAAAAAACTGTATTTCAAGTAACTACAATAAAATATATGGAGAGTCAAGTTTCAAAGGATTTTTACATCTTAAAACAGGTATCTTAAAAAAGGTAGCTTGAAATACTGTTTGGCTCTTTTCAAAGGGAAAGACCTAGAGGAAGCAGAATGGAATATGCAATGTGTGCATGATGTTTTTTCAAGACTCTTGGAAAAAGAGTAACTTACATATGTACCAGAACGTAAGCAATGACTGAATAAAGAATGACAAATAAACGAATGCCTCTTATGGCAACTTTGACCTAACAGCACTGTGCAAATTTTTAACTAGGCGCTCAATACAGCAACACGCTCAGGATGAAAAGCTTTTTGATTGTTCCATTGCAAAGACTCTGCATTCAAGGATCATGAAAACATAGTGACAGCAATAGTTTCAAATTTTGTTTGAGATATGTAAAATGGAATTTTTATTTCAGTGCCAGCTATCTGAACGGGGAACATGTTTGGAACACATACATGCTTAAACTGTGGGTAGTCTGATAATAAACTTCTGATCGTAGGAGAAGTTTGATCTCAAAATTACTACTAGGGTTCCCATACACCTGAGTTCCAATGATGAAATGTCAGCTTATAAAGTTAAGAGAATGACAGACAAATGATGATACACAGAATTTTCAAGCAAGCATTTGTTATGATTATATTTCTACCAGTTTCTCCATCTTTATTTTACCCACATGCAATGTAGATGGAAGCAAAATTCTAACAAAAACAAGGAGTATAAAAGTCAAATACTTTTCCAGAAAATAAAAAAAAAAATTCTACCTGATTGCTTTCAGACCACCTTCAGTTGACTTTCAGTATTTTTCTCCACAATTAACTTGCTACCTCTGCTTTGGAAAATCTGACAAAACGTCAATAACTAGATGCCAACCACCTAAGAGTTGTGTGAAACTTGGCGGTTTCACTTTGCAGGAGTGCAGGCAAATATTTTATTTGGTGTCAATCCACATATGTTCCCTCTCCACCACTTTCAGTTTGAGTTTTGACTTTTGAATAGGCCCAAACAGGCAAATGAATAGGCAGTCAAAATTTCCACATTTTACCTGGTTTCACTTCATGACCATGCAAATAAAAATTGGGCAGGCATATCTTCATGAATCAACATGGGTCAAGTCAGATGTTCAGATTTATGGAAGAAATACAAGAAAGCATCTGTCATGTGGCTGTGGTGATTTCCATATATCCAGTCACAAAAAACTTAGAATGGTGACGATGTTAACTCTCGCTAGCACCTACATTCTGTAAAATGCTCCAGGCATGTGCATTTATGATGCTATATAAAGGCTCAAAATGAGAATAATAGTAATAATAATTGTTTTTGTTTTAAATCCTGCCAGGATTTTACATCATCCCAGCTGCCTTTTACTCTTTCCATCCACCCGCAAGTACCTTGGGACTACAACTCACTGGAGCACCACTGCAGTTGTCAGTATGCGCAATTCTCATCTTTAGCTGGCTGAAATCAACTGGTTGAAATCTAATCTAGCATTGCTAACTACAGCAGATGAAGATTGCTGTACATAGGAGGTAAAGTCAAAAGCCACGCAAGCAAAAAACATCAGAAAGATCTGATTATATTAGCATCCCCACTCAGAACAGATTTGTTGTGTACTCTAGAAAAGAAAAGAAAGAAGACTATATGGTCCCAAATCCAAATAACTATGAGATGAGGTAGACAAAGAAGGAAAAAGGGATGAGAGGAATGAAAGAATATGCGGAATGATGACAAGAAAGGATATGTCAGACGGGCAGAAGACACATGTGAGGAGAAGAAAAGCTTGAACATGGAATGAGAGAGAACGATAAAAGGATTGTTGTTGGATTAGAGATGCTGATATTGCAAAAGAAAGTTGAGTGAACATTTGGGTAATTTTAGGACCAAGGTAAAATTAGGGATGGAGAGGAGAAAAGTTAAAGGAAAAAGAGCATAAGAATGAAAGGAGATCAAAAGAAAGGAAGTATGAGAAAGATGGAAGCACATTTAGAAATGGGACAAATGATAACAAAACTATACAAAAAGCAGAAGTAGGCCTTGTAGAAAACTATGAATGGGAAGAGCAAACTGTTTTCAGATATGCCTAGTGGTAGGCTTGAAGAGTGTACAAAAGAAATAAGACATCAGGAAGTGGTTGGAAATTGAAGGAAGGAGGGAGAAGATACAGAAAAGATACTGGACTGGAGACCTAAGTGCTCCCCATGTGTGCAAGGTCTCCTTACCAGTCCACCACAGGTACTGAAGGAGGCGAAGGAGCCCGGGTAGCGGAGAACAGCACCGCTGTAGTAACAAGCTCTCTCGGGCTGAGGCTGTGCAGCACTGGGTGGGCTCTTCCCCTCACCCCTGAGCCGCTCCTCCACGGCAAAGCCGGGCGCCAGGAAGCGGCTGTCCCTCTTGAGCAGCAGGTAGAGCTCCCGGGCGAACGCCGGGATCCTCAGCAGTACCTCCTCTCCATCTTCGGATGGAGGCAGCGGTGGCGGGGAAGGCGTTAATGGCAGCTGCGAGGCGGCGCCGGAGCCCTGGGGCAGTGGCGACCAGTGGTAGAACTCCTGTGACTCGTACTCATCCTCAGCATCCTCCTCTTCTGCCACCTCCCCCACAGGTTGCACTTGCCCCTCCACTGAGGAGGACACGGAGCGCACTTCCCGGGAGCTGCCTGCTGCTGGACTGGGGGTGACAACGGCGCTAGGGGTGCTGCTCTGGTTCCCACAATTGGGGTCGGCGCTGCAGCCGCCACCACTGCCACCAGCCGGCTCCTGCTGGCCCCGGCTCCACAGCGCAGGGAAGACTATCTCCCATTCCTCAGAGTCTTCAGAAGCCTGGAGACCTGTGGGAAGGTCAAAGGAGGTTTTAAACAAGCTGGCCAATCGACAGCACCCGGGATATGTTGGAAACCTACCAATGTCCATCACGACACACTCTTTCCAGCTTCCATGCCATCAAGCATACCACCCAAAACCAGGCTGGGCTCCATTTGGCCCTTGATAGGAGACTGGCCATTCACTAGGGCTCCCTGCATCCCCTCGGGATTTAAGACACACCATAGTCCTGGTAAAAAGCTAGAGCTCAAGCTGGGTCAAATATGTACTGGTGCAGCACCAGTGCTAGCTCTTCACCTATGCTCATCTGCTCTTCAAGATACGACCACCATGTAATGAGGTCTGCACACACCTTTCTCTATTTAGACAAAAAATGTGGCAACTTTACCACAGGGCTCAAAAAATGTTACTTTAGCAGGGAATACTTAAAAAAAAAAAAAAGAAAAAAGAAAAAAAAGAACAGCAGAACTCAACCTTATTCTCAACTTACTCTGTAGGAACCCACTACGACTTCAAAAGTTTGTGGCCAAACACATGCTTCACAGGTATGAGCAGCATGTGCACCCATGTGCCACATCGTCACCGCCACAACCACAGCCAAACGGGGCAGCCAGCAGTCATGGCTGTGCATCACATCTACGCAATCACCTTCCTGCTGTTTAGCAAAAATTCCCAGCACAACCTTAGGAGACGCTCACAGAGACCAGCATGGGCACAATGCCTGTGGCCCGGATACATACATACATACCATACATAGACACATATATATTTATCCATATATATGTGTGTGTATGTATGTATGGTATGGTATATTTATCCATATATATATGTGTGTGTGTATGTATATTGCAAGCTAGTTCGTTTTGCAGACTCGTCACGCACACAGCTCCGAGATGCCCCATCTGGCACCGGCCACACACACATACACAGGGCAGCGCGCCCGCACGTTATATAATGACCCAGCGCTTATAGAAGAGCACGCGGCGCCCACAGCTACCCCCGAGCCGCGCCGAGCGCGGCGGCAGCTCCGCGGGGCGCGCACCTACCTGCGGCCAGCCCGCTGGACAGCACGCACAGCTGGTAGACCAGGCAGCACACGCGACTCAGCCGCATCCTCCCCACGGGCGCCGCGCGGGCAGCGCGCGGGGCGGGCGCAGCGCCTCGCGGCTGCGTGGGCGCAGCCACCCG
>JAUBOD010000242.1:531956-571994 GCA_032353885.1 Nothura maculosa | reverse complement strand
CCTCCCATGTCCTGCACCCCCCCCCCCCGCACCCGCGGAAAATCCCTCCGAAGGAGTGACAGGGAGGATTAATAGGAATCAATTAAAAAGATATATAAAAAAGCTTTTTTGCGTCCCCCCGTCCCCGTCTCTAGAGGAGTTTGTCCTCCAGGAGCGGCGGAGAGTGCCCGTTCCTGCGTGGTTTGGTGTAACTTGACGCCGGGCCCCCTTCTTGCCCCCGCCGCCATGGAAACCCACCACCCCCCCAGCCCTGCCCGAGGCTGACGGGGAGATCCAGCCGTGGGTGATGGGGGGTGCATGGGGCAGCAGGTAGAACCCTCCGCAGGGCACAGAAAGACGCGCTTGAGCGGCGGGGATAGCAGGTAACCCAGAGGTGGCCAGGCCCCCACAGCGTGCGTGGACAGCGCGGGCGAGTGCGAAACCTTCCCTGGCCGGGACGCCTCGTTTTTCCCGGCTCCTGCTGCCTTGTCCCGCTGCTACTTCAATCGGAGGTGCCTGTTGTGCCTTCGGGGCGAGCGGGGCTGCTGGCTCTGTGGAAAAGCCAGCGGGCTCAGCGCGAGCAGCAGAGCGGGTGCGGGCACGGATGATGCCGCCTCCGTGTTTGATGCTCGACATGAAAAACAGCAAACAAACACAGATCACGTGCTCCTACCCCAAATAAGAAACATGTTCAGGCTCCACGGGAGCCAGAAGCAGCCCAAGGGTTGCTCTCCAGTATCTTCAAGAGCTGCTTGAGGGTTGTGATGCAAGGGTGTGCACAGCTACCGCCAAACTGTGCATTTCATT
Source organism: Nothura maculosa (assembly GCA_032353885.1). NCBI lineage: Eukaryota > Metazoa > Chordata > Aves > Tinamiformes > Tinamidae > Nothura > Nothura maculosa. Next base: position 571,208 of record JAUBOD010000242.1, on the reverse strand, counting down.
AGTTGTATTTTAGCTTTTAAGGGGTAAAAGGTACCATAAAGTGGCCTTTTTTTTTCGAAACCAGGCTGACTCCATGAAGGAAAATGAGGGAAGGTTAGTAAAAACATGAGAGATTTATCTCTAACAATTTAGGGTGAAGGGAGTTTTCCAGACACTATGAACTGGTATTTGCATGATTATTAACCTGGCCTTAACATGCATTTTGAGTGAAACTCTGTTTGCCAAACAAATAACAGTAACAAATGTGTACATATTTACAGAGTGATTAGTAGGCCTTGTGTTGCAGCTGTTCCCACAGCTAAAGCTCTCTTTGCGACCAATAAGCAAATGCAGCAGCTCTTAAGGTAAATACTACTTTTGATTACATTTTTTAAAAAAACAAATTAGGATAGATACACCTAATAAGGAAATACACCCACAAGGAAGATCTATACTCGCTCAGCATACAGTTATATCTCAAAAGATTTCAATCCAGAACTAGCAGAAATAAAGGGGAAAATAGTCGTAGTAAGCATGTTTGCTCATTTTGAAACTGTGAATTGCTGTAACTGTTTTCAATGTGCTGAAGTTGTTATTTCCTTTGGACTAAATTCTACTCCTTTTGTTCACATGTATAATCATACTTAAAAGACAAAAGAACTACTCTTGTCAGGAAGGTAAGCAGAATTTGGCCCTTTCAACACAAGCTACAGGGGGCAAAGAGACTAGGAAGCCAACTGAGAAGGGCTTTAATATGTTTGACTTTATCACCAGCTAAAAAAAAAAGGAATATTTTGAAATAGCCTTGAAATATGAAGACCAAGCAAGGTAAAGTTGACGTTTGGAAACACAGCAAATTTCTTCAATTCATGTTTTCTTATGTTTTCTTTTTTTTATTGTTTCAGTAGTTAAAGTAAAAATATAAGGGGAAGTTCTCCTATGTTTAAGTCTGGGGAAAGTACCCTATAAAACAGAGTCCCCACTGGTGTTCATTAGTTTTAACAAAGAGTCTGGTCATAGGTTAATGCCAGTAGACGGTCTCGTAGCCCACCACATGCTAACTGACACACTGACAGGCTGGTGCAGGAGAGTCTGTGACTAAAAGAATAAAAATTAAAGGAGCAAAACAGTGGTTTCATACTGCAATTATTTTGCAGAGACAATAATGCAGCTACGTGCACTGTACCCCCCCCCAAAAAAAGCTTTTAACTTTATTAATCACAAAGCCACTGAAAGAGTTTTTCCGTTACTGCATGCATTGCTGATTGAAAATTCATTGTGCTTTTGTAAAGTTAGAAGAATTACTCAATGCAGAGCAGAAAATGAAAGAAAGACTCCACTTATGCTGGGAGATTCTTAAAGCTACACACTATATCTGAAGGGTCTCTGCCTGTTGGCACTGGGAGTGACCCATGCAAAATCAGAAGTGTGCTATGAGAGGAACTTGTTGGCTTGTAGATGTCCAAGTCTCACAATGATCCAGACCATCTCACTGCTGGGGAAAAATTCCAGAAAGAGCTAAAGACTGTGTGCTTGTCTGCCCTTCCTGGTTGACATAAATCAGACTTGATTTAAATGTAAGGAGATTTGGCAATATCCCGCTGGTAGCTTCTCCTCCAGTGTGCTGAATTTGCAGATCCAAATGCATATTTAGTCCTGTCTGGTTCAGCCAAGGACTGAGAAGTCTCATTTCATCAGTGTGACAAAATCTTCCGTGTCAGTTCTTGAATCTCATGTAGGTGATATCCCACACGTAGGTCTGGAGCCCTCTCATAGACAAGGTCTCTTTCTCCCTTTACTGCTATGGGTTTGCTTAAATCTGGCCTGCTCATACAGTCCTACCTGTAGCTGAACTCTTACAAAGGATGCAGTTTGTCCCCCATCTTGCAGGAAATCAATTTAAAATTAATTACAGGGATTGACTAGTATGGGGGGGGGGGGGGAAAGTTAAATTTAAAATGGAAGCTCCGAAAGAGGCAAGCAGTGCCATCAGTCGGGGAATTTTCATGGCTTAATTTTTGACTTTAGTTAATCATCTAGCTGTAAAAGCTATCAAGCTTATGCATATAAAAAGTGTACTAAAATTAGCTAAAATTATACAAGCTTGTCTCAAATAACTATTATATAAAAAAACTTGAATCCTCTTCACAGGCTTTTAGTTGTTAATTATTTGAGCATACACCTTACATACATATGATTGATATAATTGATTTTCAGCTTTTTTTTACTTTCTGGGTACATTTGTTTCAAATTTTTACAACCTAACAAAATATGCTAGATCAATGGAAGAAACTGTTCTCCTTTGAATGGTTCTTACTACCTTAAGGCCATGTATCGTATGACCCTCAAGATTAGAAACAGAAACTCGTGTCTTCCTGTTTCTAGGGTGCTTTGCAAATGTTATGTCAGTATAAATAAACTTGTGCAAAATGCAGGTTGAACAAAACATTTTTTTATAGGTGAGATATATATGAACAGATGCAAATTTTTTGAATTTAAGCATGAAAGAAATCTTTTTGTTTCCTGTTTTAGAGAATGTTGTTCCTTGACCATTGAACTAAACACTGTGTGTTGGCTCACAGATGCTGAATGTTTAGTCTGTAATTCTATATTGTTATTTACATGCTCAAAATCAAGGGTTTATTTAAAATGTATGTTTTTAAGTCCACTTCAAACAACTTTTCTTGGGCAAATCTTGCTTTAGAGCAAATCTCACACTTCTATCTAAACTCAATAGTATAATCAGATGACCTGAGGAATAAGATGTGTGTCAAACTATTGTGAGCTTAATTCACAGTATTGCTTCTACTAGTGTAAATTGCAAAGATTTGAAATATGTAAAGCTGAGTTCAAAGATGACTGTGATTAGGTTCCTCCACCAATTCTTGCAACTCTTCTTACATTTAAGTAATTCAATTAAATTTGTGTAAGTTATGGTCCTCAGCTCATGAGCTATTTCTTAAAAGTCATGTTGAGAAATTAATCGTAATCTTTGTCAGTGGTATAAGGCAATTAAAAGTAAACAAAGTAAAAATACATTTTAGTGTAAGTAAAAATACCCTTACAGTGTTCTCTCTCTCTATATATATGCTGTTTGGCAAAATTATCATGTTATCAACTTTTACACCCTCTTGCATTATACCCTTTTCTTTTAACTTTTTTCCTCAGAAAAACTGATGGTTGGCACTGACAATTTCGCAGAAAGTTTGGTCTGCAGCAAGGGACACCATTTTGGTCTGCAGGGAAAGGAGCCAAAGTGCTCTCTGCTCACGTTGAAGAACTTAGATAAATGATAGCAAAGCACACAGTGAACCTGAAGTCCACACAACTTACACCAGCTCCCTCCTGATTTCTATTCCAGACATGGTCTAGAAATAAAGTAATTTCATCAGTTGTGGAGAAAAAAAAAAGGTTTCTGCGGAATCATCCGTTTTGCCATTACACGTTCATAATAGTTCCCATTTGGGCAACATCCTAAAAGCTTCAAATTCAAACCTTCAGATCATTAGGTGAAGAAAATAATTTACTAATTTGGGAAGATTGCCTACATGAAGCAGAAATCTGACCTCTTCCTTTTGAATATATATATAAGAAAGGTTTAACCCACATAAGAAATAATAACATGTGTATATATATATAAATATATTTAAAAGTCTGAACACAGAGTCTGCCCCCCTCAACTTCAAAACACTGCCTTTGAGCATTGGTTTCTTTTGTCCATTAAGGACTTCAAAGTTCTCCTTGATTTCTTCCATGACAAAAAAAAGAAAAGATCCTTTCCTCTCCATAAAAATTATGAGCTTCTCTCCAAAATTGAATTTGTTAAACAAATGAAGTGTAGTTGGTGATTTTTTAAGAGCATGAAACAGAATACTACTATGAGTTTCTTCCTGATTAAGAAGATGATAGAGAAATATTTAATTTGCTTTTAAATAAATGCCGAGGACAGATAAAATTAAAGCAAACGAAAAACTCTACTTTTCTCTACTTGAAGGTTTCATCCTCAAGTAGAAAAAAGACAAAAATAGTAATGCAAAATAGTGCAAGGCATTGGAAATGTCTTCTACTTATTTTTTACAAAAAAAATCTACCTTTTTGACAGTAAAAATGCATTTTTTTCAGAAATAAATTACACAGTTTTAAATACTCAGATGGAAAAAAAAAAGTGATAGAAAGCATGGTACATCTGCATAATAAAAATACTTTTTGGAGAGTGTAACAATGATTAGTCTATTCTTTAGAATATCTTCCTTCATAATTTTGAAACTTTTCAAAAGCAAAGTAGGTGAGAGCACTAATTGATAGGAACTCTTTAGATGGTATTTTGAATTAGACTTTGGTAAACATGTAGGCCCTCTCGGTAAAAAGTAAGGTCCAGGAATTTCTTTGTTTTACATAATTTAATTTTCTCAAGTGTGTAAATCTTTTGAAGTCAATAAATAAGCCTAAAATTGTTGTCATAGTATACATGCAATTACAGTCTTGTTCCAGTCTTTATTACTTAACTATATGCAATGCTATGTGCAGTTTAATCATCAGAAGCTGTAGACAAATATTGCTGTCCTGGAGTACAGAAAAGATGCTATCGCACAAAGTACTTCAAGGAAATTCTTTCACATGATTAATTGACACACTGCATGGTTCTTCTTGATAATTATATATTTTTTAAAATGAAATATATGTGAGATACAATAGATTCAACCTTTGTATTAAGAATAAATGCCGCTTACAAGTGTATTATACTTGGCAAATACCTATATGCAGACTATGGTAAACATCAGATAGTGGGTGAAAAAAAGAGGTGGATTAATTGCATTATCATTTATAAAGAAGGAGGCAAATCCTTAGCCCTGCTGTCTTTCTTTATTTGCTGTCTGACCAGTGAGCAGGCAATTTTGACAGTAGCTTGATAGTTCTGAATTCTCTTAGCAGAGGGAAGCCTTTCTCTGAAATAAAGACAGTGAAACTAACCCGTCTGCCAAGCCATAAGAGCAAGTTAAGAGATCAAAGGAATTTCAAATGATCAAAAAAGGTGGAAAAACACAGTTCTGCTCCCCACAAGGAAATTATTCTCATCCCATTAGGGACCGTAACATTAGTGTTTAAAGACTTTGTAACCGTTTCTAATTTATATCAGAAGGAAAGCTGGGGAACTTCAGCAGGTTACTTCATCTTCTCCCCTCTTGTAAGTCCCCACATTAAAGGGATGTGGGGACAGCAGAGAGAAGCGTAAACCATAGAGCAAAGGAGTGTTTTACTAATTTAAATAGAGCAGATGTTTATAGAGTGCTCACTAATAATCTAATCTATTTGTCAATTTTTCTGCTTTCATGATAAAACTGTGAATTTTTGAAGTCAGTCGCAGATGTTTGTATTGCTGCCACAGTTTGCAGTCCACCTTCAATGCAACCCTACTAGGCAAGCAGTCACTTTCTGAATTCATCCTTATCCTGTACAGGGTAAATGGGGCAATTACATTAAGAACTACACAGTAGGTTAAAAATAGCTTCACCTTACATACATATTCAGTTTAAACATAAGAAAAACATATAAACACTAAAATAATAATTAAAAAAGACTGGAAATGACAGTATGTGTGAAATCTTCTAGAATATGAAGCATGGCTCTGAGAAAGGGTTAGGAAACTAAGAGAGTTTCAGATATTCTGAAAGATATTGCTCTGTAACTGCCAGAGTATCACTATAGATATGTTACTAGGCACGTGGGATGAGATCATACGGAGGATAAGGAGGATAAGGAGGAGCTGCTGTAGAGGTGACTGAAGGCTGATCAAGATAACAAGGTCAAGACAAACAAGAGTGGATAAGAAGAAGATACAACTTCAAAAGCTGTAGGTAAATCAAAGAAGTGTTCCATGTGGCAAACTTCATTTCCTTGCTGTTCTGTAGGGTGAGACTTACAGTCTTGTTTTCTGAAGTCTATCCATACAGATTTAAAGCAAACATGTAGTAGGGCAGGCGAATAAAGATAATCACTGATTTCTGGATATCCCTCTTCAATTTGTCACCTAACTGCAAACACTGTGAAGACTATGGGGCTTACCAAAATGAAGTTAACTAGCCTCTACATCATTATTCATTTAAATGACTTCAAGGATATCCTATTTGCACTTTCCTCTGCTGCGGGAGAGAAAGATTTCATTATACCTACCAGATAAAAAACAAACATTGCACAAATGATTTATTTTTTTCCTATCTATGGGATTTATTCATAAAAACTGCTATGTGGTATCCTGCAGGACAGGCTGCTTGCTCTTTTAGCCTCTGTAACTGGGAAACCCATTAAGACCACATGAGTTGTCAAAACATATGGTATGTTAGACGCTGTAGGAGCACTGCCCACAGGCGCTTGCTTTGAGGGCAGGCCAATGGCAAACAGTTACCCCAGGAGACTAGCTAAGACATAGAGAAATCAAGGTGACAGAACTTAAAATATAGGTTGTGCAATGCTTTTAAATAGGCATAAAGCTATTGGCATATTGCTAAAGGGTTTCCAAACTACTCATTTTTTTATTACTATTTGTTTTCCCCTCAAATATTTTGCTTGAGTGGAAGTGAGGAAAAGGTATTGAGATCATGGAAAGTATTCTTGATTTTGCTTTGCAGCTCCTATCTCTGTCTCCTTTCAGTTATGCTGAGATAGGTGAGAACAAGAGTGCCTATGTTGATGTGCCTAAGTGAGGTCTGTAGAAATGAACAGAGTGATAAGTGGCACAACCATCCATGTGAGCCAAAGCCAGGAAGTATCCATCACCGGAGTACTCAAAGAACTTCATTAGGGCTTGATGGTTTATCCAAAAAGCTGTGTCTTCTGAGAAAAAGGAAACTAGTAGGTATGTAGTCAGAAAATCTTGGTATCACTTTCAAACATCTTTTCTGAACCAACTGATGTAACTCTTTCACTCTGAATTGCCCTGCTTTTTCTGGCAGTGTAGGAGTGAGTATAGCAAGGGTGTCACCTGTACACAGAGACAGCAACACGAAACTGTTTCATGATCCATGTGAAGGAAACAGATTTCTAATCAGTCAAAATAAATAGTATCTGGAGGTGATAGTATAAATGCATCCCTAAACCACAATAAGGATGGCAATTTATTGATAGAAGCATTCTGAGAGGCCAACAAAATAAGGACTTATTATGAATTGAAGTATGTGGTACTTAACCCTATCTTTATAGCTCCTACTACCACAACCTTTTACAGTATTTTATTCTATTCATATGCCTGTAAGATAAGAAAACATATTTTTATCTTTACTCATCTTTATAGAAAAAGAGAGGTCCAAGTTCTAGAAGTATTTCAGTAGAGGTGGCACTCAACAAAATATCTACATTTCATAGGTACATCTATCCCCAGAATGTGTACATGTATAATCATCCAAGTATTGCTTCATGGAATAGTTCTGGGGAGAGCTACATTCTTAAAGTGGAAATAAGCTCTCACACACAGAAACAGCAATTTTGCCAGGGATCCACAGAGACCTGATTTCTGTGCAGCTTTTTATGACTCTGATTTTGTCCATACATTTTTGGACCTTTGAAAACATCTATGAGGAGAACAAAAAGTTTCAACCAACATAAACCAGTCCACACCATTAGTTTACTTTCCAATATCTCTCATGCTCAAGGAACTGCATAAAGATAGAAAATGCCACAAAGAAAGGCTGAGATGTGTTTCCCTTTTCCTATCCTGGAGAAGCTGAATTACAGGCTGATTCATCAAGCTGGGAGAGGCAGAGTCAGTACATTGCAGAGCTTCCCTCTCACTCACCTCTCCACATCATGTAATCCTAGAAAGGTAAGACCAGACAGGTCATTTGTCCCTCTTCCTGCCCAAGAAACAGTTATCATATCCAAGTCTATCTGACAGGTGCTGATAAAATACATGAAGAGGTAAAAACCTCTCTTATGGGGAATGTCTGTTTTCTGAGAGTATCAATTCTGGCATTAAAATACCACAACTATTAGAAAATGTTTTGCCATTATTTTTCTTTATTTTTCTTTATTTTTCTTCTTTCTTTTTTTTCCCCCCCCTGTTTCCATTAAGCTATTACTTATTTAGCTACAGGAGTGAAGAATTCTATCTTCCCTCCCCTTTCCACTAGTAGCCTTTTGCACAGGCATCATTATTCTCTGGAGCCATTTCAGTTCTTGCAGGCTTTTCTTGCAGGTCATGGTATTAGAGTTGTTTTCTAGACCTCTGAGAACCACTGCTGCTCTTTTGTGGACCCTCCCCATAGCTTCCTTGTATGGCAGTTATTCAAACCATCTTCTTGCTAAAACCTCACTGCTTACAAATACGTGAGAGCAACAACTACCATGTGGTGGTTACTCCAGTGTCTCCACTTACTCCAGTGTCTGCTTCCATTAGAGACGTTTTGGATTCTCTTTTGGAATCAGAATATGAGCATTCAGCTCATAACAAAAATGCTGGTAAGGTTGAAGCAGGTCTCATAGGTAAACGAAGCACCTTAGTCATGCTTTTGAAGCTTCTCACACCAAAATAGCTGTGTGGACAAAACAGATATAAACTCGATTAGTTATCTTATTCTTTTAAGCAGAGACAGATGTGGTAATAAAATTAGACAGCGGGACCTCTGTGCAAGTGTGAACTATGCGTGACTTGAAACTAACCTCATCTGTTGTCCATAAACATTCTCAGAAGATGGCTTGAAAGGGAGATTATTTTAAATTATAGTGTCTATTTTGCCTGTACTCTTTAAAAAATGAAATAAACCTTTCCATTTACCAATTAGCTGGAAGAGGTAACCATTTGCAGAATACAGATTAGTTAAGTAGTGATAATTTTTGCAGCAAAAAACCTGTATTTGGTATTTGCGAGTTGGTGCCAGAGCAGCACCTATAGTTTGCTTCTTAATGTAATGAAGTTTCTTTATACTTTTCTTTTATATTTATCCCCTCATTCATCAGTCTTCAGATATTAGCCTAATTACTTCTTTTGATCTTTGGAAATGAAGACGTCTCTTCTGGAAAAGTTTTTCAAATACTACAAGCAGCCAAGTAAAATATTTTTGCAAAGCAATGAAGAAGCAGGGGAAAGTCTTTATAATGCCACCTATCAGTTAACAAATTCAGTTGATATAGATTAAAGAGGAGAGCAAATTCTGAAAGTGAAGTGCCTTGCAGAGGAGGCCTACCTAATAGTTTCTTTCTCAAAGCTATAAATAAGAATTTTCTTGATAAATGGCTTCCTGTGACTTCAGCTATGGGTACAGAGGTTGGAGAGGCAGTAAGTTATACAGGAAGGACTTATGCCCTTTACTGTGAACCAAAATCTTAAATTTATGTTTAAATCACTGGTTGTTCAGAAGAAATCGAAATTCAGGAAACTGCATATAGGCTTAGTTCAGTTCTGGCCAGAGGGGAGGTAAATATGTTTGTTTTCAGAATACATGCAGTACTAAAATACTTCAGAAAATGCTTCAGAATGTATTTTAAAGCATAATAGATATCTGTTTTGCACTTAAAATTTGTATATAAGTAGCTATTTTTTTTCTGTGCTGGCCTTGGGACATGAAAATTAGAGACCTTCCAGCTACACTACACAAGAAGCACACATGTTCTTCCAGGCTTAGGGGATCATACGGATGACATTTGCATTTAGTATGATATTTAGAAAAAAAAAAAAAAGAAAGAAAACAGAGGAAGGCACAGCAAAAGCAAACAGGGATATGGTTTGATTGCAGGAAATTATGTGGAAATTGGCCAAATAAGCAAGCTCTTCCTCTGCCTGTCCCTCCTGACTATGAAGTGGCCATCTCAGTAGTGGAAATAAGCCAAATGAGCAACTTCTTCCTCCTATTTTCCCTTTTGGCCTATGAAAAAAATAGTGAGAAGAACGATTGCTTCATTCAAAATAACATACTTGGAGGGTAAAATCCTGCTTCTCGTCTTTTCTGCACTGCAAACTACTTTGTAGCTAGCTTATTACATGGAAGATCAAATGCATTTATTGAACCAGAACTAAAGTACAGTTCAGATCTGCCTGGCAATGAAGTGTCATTTTGCCCATATTAACACATTGTTATTTTTTCCTTACTTTTCTTCCTTCTTGAATACTTGCCAGTATGCCAAACAAAGTGTCTCTTCTGTTGCAACCTTTGATTCATAAATACAAGCAAAGCTGATGAATGAATGAGGGGAGAATTTCAAAAGGAGAATTTTTTTTTTAAAAAAAAAAGAATGAGAACATCCTTTTCCCTTTAATGAGTACAAAAACTAGCAGGTTCCTTCAGTGTCTCACTGGCATACCAGCTCAAAGCCTGCTGAAATTTTGGTCCTGTTTTGACAGCCTCCAGAATTTTGCAAAAAGCACAATATTTTAAGGCTTCTCTAGTTAAACTTATTAAAATTCTCTTCCCAAGCAGCATTACTATTAAAGAAGCACCATTAAATAGCGGATGCAAATCACATTGAATCCAGCTGCAACTCTTAAATGACTGATTTGAAATACAGTGCTTATCACTTCATTGTTTGATTTTCTAACATTTTTAACATTATTTTCTAACATTAGTAGTGGCTTATGCTGTTGAAAAAAACAAATGCCATTGTTCTTCTTCTTCAGATGAAGAAGTAGACAGAGTTCTAGTAGACAGAGGGATACTAAACCTTTAGGCCTTCTGGGGCTCCATCTTGAAGAAAAAGAACCCATCTTCTAAAACAAACATGATGTATTTGACTTTACCATTCATCCCACATGAATGGCAAAATTCAGTTTCTATTCCTAAGAGCTTTAGGATGACTCTGATGATCATGATGCCTTTATCACCCTTCTATTATTAGTTTTTGGGGGTTTTTATACCTTTAATAGAAGATATCCTTACAAATATGTATCATTAAGAAAATAAGTATGTATTTTTATTATATATAAAATGAAATACATCAGCAAACAAATCTTAACTGTAAAATAGTTTCATATAAAGATATATTTAATCAATATAAATAATAAAAAGGATTGATACAATTAAGATAAATAAAATAATTATTAAAGGAGCAAAACTGATGTCACTTAATGTAAGGTGTACTACAATTGTTTCATGGTGAGAATACGTATTTTCAGCTTAGTAAAAATGAGTTTACTATTTTGTTAAATCTACTTAGTTTTATATAAGACCAGATTTTATAGGGAACAAATAATTAACACTTTTCTCAAATTAATGTACTTTCCAGTTATCAATTTACCAATTCCAAAAAGAACGATATGATTTTTTTTTAATGTCAATACTTTAGCTGTCATTTTTTTGCCCAGGGTGATACAATCACTAGGTGGCTTCAATCTTCTGAAATCTCTTCAAATCTTTTCAAGACAGAAATATTTTTATCTCCTCTTTCAAATTGTTTGCAGAGGAAAATATATCCATATCATACTGTTAGCGTTCAGAATAAGTTTACCTAGAAGACATAGTCTTGACTACTGGAAAAAAAAACCCCAACTATATAAAGCAGTGTTTTTCAAGAAATCAAAAAAGACAAGCAGTACAACCATTTCAGAGAACACACCAGAGAAAATGAATGCAGAGAACTAAACTCTGCTAGAGGGAGCTCTACAGCTACATATTTATTTAGCTGAACTTTTCAAGGATTTCACCATGTACTCGTACAAAAATCAAGGTACGTTAACATGAACTTGAAATGACATACATACGTTGAATGTAAACTCAAGCACAGCATCTTCATAGTAGTGATATATAAAATATAAGATTTTGCTTTGAATATTTTTTATATCAAACTGGAGCCTGCTTTGAACAGCAATGTCTTGAAATGGAAATGCATTTACAGGTGCAAGAGCATAAGGAATAGCCTCCTGTCTTATTCCAAAGCTAAGCGTAACCAAAGAGCATGCTCTTACCCAAGTTCCTTAGTCTCTAGACCATTCCTTAATGACAATTTCATTTAGTTCACAGGCACCTCTGTACTGCTGTGAGTGTTTCTCATGCAGACCCATCAGAGTCAGTTTTTCATCAGCTATGATGAATGGGGGCATCCCTAGTCATCTGGGCAGCCCGACATTGCTTTGAGCAAAATAGCGCAAATGCAAAACCTGCATAGAAAATGAATATATTCTGGCTTTTTTACTTGCACTAAATTTTCTAAAGTTTCTTCAACTTTATTCCCAGTAGAACTGAAGCCAGTTGAATTAAGGCTGTCTCAGAATACTTCATCTTGCACTGCAGTGCAATGCGTAAAGGCATCCTCTAATTGAAGGAAAGTACAAAGATGTGTGTATGGTGAAAACATAAAAGTTGGTTTAGGAGTGCTTGTCTTTGATAAAAATATTTTATTTATCAAGAACTTCAGAGACAGGCTCTACAGGCTCTATCACATTGCAGACTTCTGACTGTGTTTCACTCCCACATACATCACACAGTGTCAGTGTCAGTATAGGTCAGTGATAAACAATAAGGAAGAAAAAGCTATTATAGGATATTAATTACATACTTCAACTTACATTATTCTTAAAAGAAAGGAGAAGGAGAATAATTCATTATATATAAAGTAGCCAATTATTCCAAAGGAGCTTATTGCCATGAATGAAATGACTCATAAGCAGTTATAAGTAAATAAAACTGCAACGTGGTAGAAAGTTTTTCTCCCCTAGAAGGGGAAAATATAGAAATGCTTATTTTGATCTTATTTAAAGAGATTATTTTTGCAGAGAATTTATGGTTTAGAAAAAAAACACTGAAAAATATCAAAATAACCATTTAAAACAATGACTTTTTGAGTCTGAACATCATAACAGATGGTTTCTGTTAAACTTCTATTGCTTCTTCAAGAATAACTTTAATGTCTACTACAGCTTTATTATTATTATTATTTTGAGGATATACCTATAGCACTTTAGATATCTAATATAAAGACCAAACTATGACAAATATCTGACAGAAGCATTTTTGTGATGTGTCACTTCTGCTTTTTCTTCATCTGCTGATATAGGTCACATTTCCATTTACTTTCTACTATTTGTGGAATTGATGAACAATGCTGTTCAACAGGGGACTTTTTCAGCAGAGTTCAGTATTTTTTTCAGTATTTGCTTGTGCTTTTCTTCATCAACAGCACATCAGAACCAAAAGTTCTCAAAGATTTTTTTTTTCTTTTTAAGGACTTAAAAGAATTTTTCCAGTAATCCTTATAGAAGTTTGTTCACATAGAATTTAGCCCCAATCCCATCCAAGAAAGCTGTCATAACTTTAAGCCTTTGTAAGCATAACTGCTAGCTATGCAACCTATTTATCTTGTGTTATTTCATAGGAAATGTATTCCAAAATGATTTAGTGATGTAAGAGAGTATCAGTACATTGTATCCAAGGACAATACAGCATTTCTTTTTCTAAAATAAGCAAAAGCAGAGAGACATAGACATATGAGTTATTTTTTTAATCTACAAAGGAATAGCAAGGGGAAAAATAACACTTACAGCACTTTTATTTTCCACACTTTGCTGATAGAGTAAAAGTAATGACAGAGTTCTGAGTATCTTGAGTGAGATTTATTCTTTGTATTAACTGGAATAAACAGCACGTAAACTTCCCCAAGGTGTACTTGTTAGGATGTCTTCTGCCTCCATAGAATTTTTCATAGCTTTGAGATTCAGTATTAAGAAATATTATGGTGATTTGTTGTTCTCTGCAGGGGATTTTGCATCTGTAGGTTGATGAGTTATGCTCATCCATGTTGCCATTTTATTAACCTGTGACAGCCCTAAATTTCAAGTGCAGGAAATGCACTTGACCTTATGGACCAAGACCCTTGGACTAACGGACTAAGGTCTCCATGGACTAGTGACTCTTGCGTTATGGACCAGGCAGGAACATTTTAACAAATATTTTGAAAGCTTCTCTCATATTATATTAATGATAATTTCAAAATAAATAATAACACAGTTCTGCAGAAAGCACAAAATACACTACGAAATTTAAAGTCACCTTTTTCTCTAATGATCTCAACAAACTTAATTTAATTAGAAGCAAATATAATGAGCTCACCAAATATCTGCCTCCAAAAACACCATGATCACTTTTATTGTTACTTTTTTTTTGGTAGTAACATCGTTACATACTGCACCATGATGCTCATGTAGAAGGAAGTCAAGTTAAGTTTCTTTAACCAATGATTATGCTAGTTGTCTCAACCTTAGGGTTGTGCAATCCAGGTTAGAGACAAAAATTTGCTAATACAGTGTGATCTTCTTTCCACAAGCCACCTTCTGGAGACTGGTGAAGCATTTTACCCAAGAGGGCAGGTGCTTGCCTTCTGCAAGGGTGTTACAAATCATTTCCGCATTTGCTTTCCTCTGCATTTAAGCTTTGCCTCCTTCTCCTATAACCTCACTTTTCCTCCACTCCTACTACGACTGGTGGCTCAGCCACTCTTAGCAAGGCTGTACTCAGCTGTGCTGTTTCCACATTTCCCCTTTTCATTTCCTGGAAACTAGCTGGAGCATCTCCATTACAACAACCAGTGCCATGGTGGTTAAATAAAGAATTTAAGAATGACATCTGTCACTGTGAAGCATCTGATACCTTCTATCATGGGCAGAGGTGTATTCTCTGCTGTCAGCATACACTAACAGGTATGCATTCACCAGCAAAGAGAAATCATGTGCATTCTGCGTAAGAATTTAAGAGCAGACAGAAGGTTTTAACTGTATGTGGAACTGTAATTCTAGAGCACATGGCTCTAGTCAGAGAGGTTTGATCCTTCTTTTTTTGTTGTGACAGGAAAAAGTATGATAATAAAAATATGACAAAATTACTGTGATTCCGTAATAGATGATTTTTTGCAGAAGTGTAGGTACATGTGACCTCACAGCACAGTGAAACCACAGTGAGTATCTTCTAAAAGCACACAAGATAAATGTTTGCCAAATGGAGAAAAGAAAAATATCAGAAACTAGTTTGTGGTAAGCAGAGATTACTTGAAAGATATGGCTAAAGACTCTCATTGTGGTATCAAAAAAAATCAGTAATTGTCACCTCAGCTCAGCCATGGTGGTTTCTTAAAAATGCCACAGAAGGAATGCATAGGGGGACAACACAGGGAGAAAAAAAAAATTCACAATCAATGTATTAAAAAAAGAACCCGGAAATCCCACCCTATCACGAAAATACAATAGGATTTCTATTCTGTTAAGAACAGTGCAAGACTAGAATTTGGGAAATTATGAAGTCTAAGAAAAGATTATGTAGAGCAAAATCTCAACTAATATCAACAGTGTAGTAAAGTCAGTGTAGTAAAATAGAAAATTGAACTGCCACGAATATTGAATAAAATATGGATATAATACAGACCATGAGAATTCTCTTTTAGCAGTAATACAGTTTGGCAATAAAGTTTCTTTTATGTCTCTATAACTTTTTAAATAATAGAATATTTCATTCCCTTCAATAGCTGTTGAGTCAAACACTAATTTTTCCTGTTAGAAGCCCAGAGAAATATTACAAAAATAATACTGCAGGAAAGAGACAAAATACAAGAACAAGAAAAAAAATACACAGCCAAGATTTAGACAATAAACACTATTATTTGTATGCACACATTACATTTCCATACTTGCAAGCATTTGGGAATCCAGGAAGAGTTTGTTATCCTCTGAGCATTTTTTTTCAGTGATTCCATTACAGTAAGAGTTACTAACCAGTATATATTTTATTTCAACGTTCCATTAATTAAACTTCTGATCTGTATGATTTTTCTTTTCCCTTTCCTATAAGAAGATAATTTATTTAATTCAGTGTTACTGCCTAAGAGCTAATTTTTAATTATTCCTCACCACAACTGTCTCAGAAGTGCAGTTCTCAGATTTATGATAGCAAGTGGCAAGAATGGGCTATAAGAAAGTCAGCTATTTTTACATATTAATATGTAAGTGAATACTAATATTTACAGTGTCTTTTCAAAGTCAACTAAAGTAGGAGAATTGTGCGATCTTTTTTGTTGTTTAGTGTGTATTTTTACATATCATTTGCTTTAAAATGAATGGTTAATTAAATCAGATATAAAGTTATTTTACTTCATAGATTATTATTCCAATTTCTCTTACTAAAGTAGGTCTGCTTTGCACGGTGTATTTACTTTATGTTTGATGACAATGAATGTTGACATTAGCCACCTTTAGGTGAAGTGAACTGGTACTGATACATGAAAAAAGATTCAGTTTTCATTTAACCAATACCCATATAAAGTCCCAGGAGTCAGCAGTGAACATGAAGTGAGTGTTTGCATGCTGAGCAGAGGCCCACCAAGACATTTTCTATTTTTCCAAGTATGACCTGAGGATCCAGCTGTGGGGTGCCAGGAACAGTCCAGATGTATG
This sequence comes from Nothura maculosa, assembly GCA_032353885.1. Classification (NCBI taxonomy): domain Eukaryota; kingdom Metazoa; phylum Chordata; class Aves; order Tinamiformes; family Tinamidae; genus Nothura; species Nothura maculosa. Next base: position 554,872 of record JAUBOD010000242.1, on the reverse strand, counting down.
ACTATGCTGCATTCAAAGATGTTTGTGGGAATTGCCATTTTTTCCCCTTCATGAATTACTATAACAAGTTTTTGACTTAATGCCAGAAAAGATAAAGTGAGCTCAAGGTCCAGTTTGGTTCTGGACAGAGAGTATTTGAAGCTTGTCTTAGACACAGGTCAAGGAAAACAAGGATACCAGGAAAAAATTAAAACCTGATGAGATCATGAATTCTTTCCCCCAAACACACACCCAAATACAATACTTCCAATAGGTTTTAGTAAGTGATTGTGAAAAGCGCCTGGACCAAGTGCATCACATACCAAACTGATACACACACACACAGAGCATCCTACACTATACAGAGGTTGAGAGAAAGGAACAGGATCTTTTACCTTTGAGCATGCAGAGGAATTTTCCACAGTGCAAGAAGATCGTTGGGTTATGGGAGTGAGGGGGAGGAAGACCAAGAGAAACTGAGGTCATGGGTTTGCAACGCATCTCCTGGGAGGCTACAAGAGTGGAGAGCCACACTCTGCCTTCCTCTGATTCATGGAGGAATTTGGGAATGCTGCCCGGGCATATGGATAAACCCAGAGGGCCTTGGTGAAAGGAGCATCCATACTGCACGTGGATACGCCTGCACGCAAATGCCACATCGAGGTTCCCCCTCCTCAACTGATAAATGCGTTAGATAATTAATAAGGATGTCTTGAGGCTTCCTGGGAGCAATGACTAATAAAATATCAGACTAGAAAATGAAAGAAAAGTTGGAAAGGAATAAGAATCAGATGGAGAGTTATCTTTGACAAAGAAAACAGGACTCCTTGGATAGTATGAGACATCAGCAGTCAGGAAAACATAGGGAAAAAATACACACACAAACACACAAAAAAACAGTGCTTGTAGGAAAGATTCTGATAACAACTGGAACAAGTATACTCAATGTTAGAAGATACCGAATAGCTGAGAGGCATGGACAATACACTGGAACTAGAACTTAGTCCAAAAAAGGTACATGTATGATGGGGGAGAAAAAAATAAAATAAAATTAAATTAAAATTAAATTAAATTAAATTAAAAACCTAAAGTCCTGGAGAACTCTATGAGCCCTAAACTAAAAAACTTGTGTTAGAGGACCAGGCCCTTTAATCTCACTGGAGGCATGGCACAGACAGGACAGGGGTCATTTATTTGCAGCCCAGACAAGATGCACACAAGGATCTTGCCAAGCCCACTAGGATTCCCCCAGTAAAGATTATCACTTCTGACAGCTGAACAGGAGCTCCTTTATGAAAAACAACAAACATTCTGAAAGGATCTTTGCATATACTGATTAGCATCTTCACAAAAGACTACAGCAACCACAACTAGGATGTTTAGTTTTGAAAAACACTTCATGTGGAAAGACTTTGCTTCCATTTTCTCATGAATAAAATAGCTAACGTTAGCTTGACTGCTTAAGGCTCTCTCAGGAAGCATAGTAGCTCACTGCTGAGAGAAGGTTGGTTGGAGAAATGAAGAAACTTAATGAGATACAAATCTAAAGAAGGAAGAAAAAGAAAAAAAAAAAGGAGAAGAAAACAACTTAAACTCTGCATTTGGTATTACATCTGGAAATGAACTGGAAGCACAAAAGCTGGATTTCTGTAGCTTTCTAAGATACCCTGTAATACTACAAGCTGAAAATTTGTTACAAATCCTTCTAATAAAAGGTAGAAGTCTCTCAGATCTTGTGTCTAATTTTTACAATGTAATCTTTTCTTCTGTGTAATGTCATTCACTGCGAATTTATCTGGATATGTGCCCCACACAAGAGAGACAAGGTGACTCTTGGTCTCATACCTAGTGAAATAAAAATGTAAAGTTGAGTGATAGTAATTTTTTATCACCATCACTCACTGACTTGAAAACAGGACTAAAAGATACAGAAAAGAGTCATTTGGCAAAATAAATTAAAAGATGTAATCCAAGGTGGATTCTTTTCTGTCATGAAGGCCTATATATAACTCCTTTTGTTCAATAATAACAGTAATTTGTGGAGCTAATCAGATTTTCACAATAGATTTTCATCTCTTATTATAAGATAACTAAGTTTCTTGTTGTATAAAGCCATAAAAACATGAGAACAATCAGGATTTCAATTTCTTTGCTCTGACTGCATCTGCTGTCCCAGAAGGAATATTTGATAGTGAGTTGGCAATTACAGAGTTCATTAGTGCAAAAGAAACAATGTCTTAAGATAGATTTCAACAGTTTTAAATACAAATAAAGTAGTATCTTGCTCCCCCTCAACAGTTTCACTGACCAAAGTAATTTGTATGTTCAACAGATATCTCAGTTTGAAACTCCCCTAGCGTTTCTAGAATCTCATCAAGAGATACTGTTGACCAAAACTCAACTCAAAAGAAGTTTGTCCTATATGAAACCAAGCTGTTTCTTTGCAAGCTGAAATTCAGCTCTGAATTTTAGTGAGTTTGTCCAAGTATAACAAAAATTCTTCATCATGAAACACTCAACCAACTCCAAAAGTAGACAACTAGTTGGAACCAGTCACTGACTGAGATGTTACAGATGTCAAGGAAAAAAAAGCTCATATGTTTTCTTCAACAGTCATGCCATAAAATGAAGTCTTTACCAGTGTTTTTGTCCCTCACACTCTAGTTATCTCCTATGATAGTTACTTTAGGACATTGTTATGCCAAGTCTTGAAAAGGATTACTAGGCAGCATTTTGTCTGTAACTGTGAACACACAGCCTTAACAATGATTTAATAGCCTGAAAAATTTATCTTTGGAGCTTTTTATATCCAGTCTGCGTCAGCAATCAGTCTAGACTATAACATGGATATCCTTAACCCTAATGAATTAGGGTGATTTCTAACTTGAGTTCATAGAGAGTATGGATTTTTTATAGTGTTCTTTGACTATATCCAGACCAATATCCAGAGCACAACCCGCTAAACATACAGGGTCAGTGATGATCTTCATTCGCTGTTTTGGTGCTCTTTTGAGGAGCTAGTGTTTATAAGGGTACTGAAGTTGCAGTATTCTATTTAGTTAAACGTCTAAAATTATTTTATATAGTTAGAATATAGACAAAATTAATGAGGAAAAGAGAATATACATCATGTGGAAGAAGGGCCAAGCCACATGGGAAGTATATACGTGCAGGGTCAGAGAATGCAGAAATGCAACAAGGAAGGCCAAGGCCCGCCTGGAATTAGAGTTAGCAAGGGATGTCAGAGGCAACAGGAATGGCTTCTATAAATACATCAGCAAGAGGAAGACTAGGGAAAAGGTTATTACACAGCTGAATGGGGAGGGTGCCTCAGGGTTGGAGAATACAGAAAAGACAGAGTTACTGAATGCCTTCTTTTCTTCAGTCTTTACTACTAAGGCTAGTCTCCAAGAACTCCAAGTCTCCAAGCCCAGGTTAAAGAGACATAAAAGGGAGAGAAGGAAGACCTTTCACTGGTTGTGGAGGATTTTGGGTTAGAGGTAACTTAGGAAAACTGGCCATCCATCAATCTATAGGCCCATACAGGATGCACTCAAAAGTGCTGAAGGAACTGGTGGGAGTTATTGCTCAGCCACTCTCCATCATCTTCACGGAGGTCACGGAGAGCGTGGGAGATGCCAGGGAACTGGAAGGTGGAGGGAGGAGATCCTGTCCCTCTCCTCAGCTCTGATGAGGCCGTACCTAAGCATTGTATACAGTTCTGGGTTCCCCAGGACAAGAGGGACGTGGAGCTTCTAGAGAGGGTCCAGTGAAGGGCAACCAAGATGATTAAGGGACTGGAACATCTAGGTGTCCCTCCTGGAGCTAGGCAGTTGGACTTAATGATATCCAGAGGTTCTTCCTAAATTTAACCATTCTGTAATTCTGTGATCTCTAGAGGTCATTTTTATGATTCTGTGATTATATATATATATATATATATATATAATATATATAAAAAATTTAGTATATACGGTTATAAATATATTATAGTACTATGCAGTGTAGAAATTGAAACACTCTTCATAAAAAGTCCCATCTGACATCTTTCGAAGCAAGAAAAATTTTATTGGTCATTGCATTTGTCAAGTCTTCTACCAACAGTGCAGGCCATGCAGCCGCAGACATTAAGAGAAACCTAAGAGAAACTGAGCATATCCGCAAATGACACTGTAAGTTAGGAGCAAATGGTAAGGATACTTCATGACAATTTTTCCAAGAGGAAAAATCATCTCATGATTAGCAGTGCAGGTAAAAAAGTATTTATGTTAGTGAAACCTATAACATACTTCTGGATAACAAGTGATACCTGTCTCATCAAATACTATACATGCTTGGCTTTTTTAGTGAGGTATATTGCAAATCATTCTAGTTTTTAAGATATTTTAAAAGAAGTAAATCTTATTACACTGGAATAAAAACAAACATCTTAGGAAATCCTCCAAGTTATTCTTACAGAGTTACTTTGTTACAGAGTTACAACTAAATACAGCATTTGGCTTAATTAAGCTAAATTTTAGATCAGCTATCAGTCATTTTTTTCTTGGGAATATGCATGTTCAGCAATTTTTGAGCACATGGTGCACTTTTTATCTTAGTGATATTGCCTAAATGATCCTAGAAATCATATTGATTTCAGTGATGCTTAGATCAGATCATGACAACAGAACAGATCATGACAACAGGCTCTTGGTTTGCTTAAGGAATATCTATTACTGTATATTCATGGGAAGTTTAGATTAAAGAAACCACTGTGCTCTCTATTATGGTATTCATAAAATTTTCTGCCGCGATCTTCAGTGCTGTAACTTTCCACTCTTCGCATTGTCTAGAAAAAGGATGTATAATTATTTTTTGACTAATTCAGCAAAACTCCTGCAGTTGCTAAACTGCTGAGAAGGATATATACTTCTCATTCCAATTTTAGCAGGGATAAAGCAGATACGTGCAATCAAAGTGAGCCCTATACCATCCTCCAGGTGGCACAGCAAACCCAAGTTAATCTTGAAGCTTATTCTTATCCAGGAGTTTAAATTTGTGTGTAAAGAAATAACACAACATGAATATATATTCAATCTGTCCACCTACTTTTGAATCATGTTATCAAATTTATATAAGCTCACTATAAGTGAATGTGGCTCAAGAAAGAAATCTGACGTTCCAGAAGAAAAGATGAATATTTCCCACTATCCTGTAGGCTTTGGTCAGGCTTTTATAAAAGCAATGCACAACTTGATTATAAAAATACTTTAGACTTAGAAAGGAGTTGCCAGAAAGCTCTAGCTGCAGTGTTGGGGCCTCAGAATATCAATACTAATGGATTTACTGCAGTTATTTTATTGTTTTTTTTTTGTTTGCTTGCTCTTTTGACTAGACACCATTCAAACTGATTTAACAGGCAGCACATTTATATCTGTGTCTTAAAATAAAGACATTTTTTGTTCTTGCCAATTCTTCTTTCTTTTTTTTTTTTAATTTTCCAAGTAAATATTGCAGAAACAACCAAAGCTATGAACCAGACCAGGAAAGATGCAAGAATCTCAAAGTATCCTTGAGTCTACAGGCTTTAGAGATGCCTTGACTGAGATTACCATACTTCAAAAGTAGTTTCTGTGTTATTTTGCCTTTTAACATATATTTTCAAAGAAACTCTACAAATCACAGGTGTATTTTCATATAATTAAAAATCTTATTGTGGTACTTCCTTCAAATACCAATCCATTCAGCAAAATACTAGCTAAAGTTCTTCACTCAGTCTTACTGGCTTTATTATTTCAGATACTGTATTTCCAAATACACCTTCAGATTTTACAAAATTATTCAATGTAAAAATCTACTTCATTTTTTTTCTTCTACAATGAAGAAGAAACATTAGAAGAGTCATTGCAAGAATATACAGATGCAGATTGACTTGTCTACAGTATAGAAAAATAGGCCATAGCCCAGAAAACACAGGACTAGGAGATTCATCATGTAGAAAGAAAATTATTGAGTTCCTTGGTTTGTCTTTGGCTTCAAATGAAGACATAAATTCTAAGCCTATGGTATATTTGTTCTAGGGCAAGTACCCTTCATGAATGGCTGTAAAATCAAGGGAAAAAATCTCAAAATAATTGAAAAAAATGATTTAAACTTGGTAGGCAAATTCTCTTTCATTTCCCTTTCTTTGTCACCAATGACAGGGAGATCACTTCCTTAGTACTCCCTGCTGAGGTCATTTTACTAACAGCTGATGGCAGTAAGTGAAAAAGAAATAGTTGCTGGCCTATTTGCCAGCTGCAGGTCATTTTTGCTAAGATAAGGCCTTTGCTGAGGCCTTTGCCTTCCTATCTTAAAAAAATATTCAGTAATCGTTGCAGGAGAATGAAATCCAGGAAAGAAATTCAAACAAGTTCATGAGTATAAGTGTAGGAAAGACTGTCATCATGATCCTCCATAATAGAAATTTTAATTAAAAAAGATTGTTTATGAGAGTGTCAAATATAGACCAAAAGTGTAAGGTAGCTAGGAGTCTGAAAACACAGAGATGGCAGTGATAGAAATTCCTTTATTCTTGGTGTATCAATAGTCATGCTACATAGGGACATTTTATGTAAGAACAAAACCATGAACTTACATTTACTGACAAGTTCATCTGATACATAAAGACTATGAAAGTTTAATTAGATTTAACTGCATTGTTAGCCATCCTTGCTGAATATTTAAATCCATTTGCAAATGACATTTGCACTGATGTGGCAGTGCATGCTCATATTTCCACACCTTTCAGATATGTGCTATTTACTCATAGGCCCTTTCTTTAGCTTGTAATGCTTTGTAATTTTAGGCAAATATGATTAAAAGTGTCATTTAAATTGCCTCTAGAAATGCATTCTTCAGACAAGATCACTAGCATGATATGACTGGGAAAAAAAGGACAGATATCCTGGTGTTTGTTCTGTTTTTTTTTTTTCTTTTTGGTTGTTTGATTAGTTTGTTTTCTTTTGAACAATTGATTAATAATCACAATATTTTACCCAACATATCTTGCTATTTGCTTTTTCAAAAATGGAAACCATAGGAGCAAGGCAGGTAATGGCATATACTCTTACTACAGTACATAGCATTTGAGTATAGGGCTACAACTTTCCAAGGATATTGATGTCTTGCCCTAGCAAGAAAGTCTCTTGATTGGCCTCAAGGGAAAGGTAAGCATTCAAATAGTAATGAAAAGCTGGTGACAGGGATGATCTAATAGAAGAGTTCATCGGGGAAGCTCAGGCAGTTGTTTTCCAAACCAACACCCTTCTGCAGTTTGGACACAAGCACTAATGGATATTTTCTAAATTAACTGCAAGCATCTAAAGCTGTGTGGGCTAAAGTACAGCTCACAAAATTTGACAAAGCCAAGGTCAGTGGAGTCTCCCAAAAATACAAAATGAAATTTTGTTTTGAGTTCCCAGTAGGTTTATAAGGCTAGAAAAGCTTTCTTTCTTTTTCCTTAAAAGCTAATGAGCTCTTCAAAGACAGAAATCTGTTTATTCCCATTGGCAACCAATAACCCCAATGAAATAGATATGTGTTTTCCACAGGGGTTTATACTTTTTTCGCTAGCATTTATATTATTGGCTTGTACAAAGGAAAGAAATAGTAGCTTGAGCTCATAATATGTCGGGCAAAATATCAAGAAGATTAGGCCACATGGTAGAGCAAACTCGGATGGAAAACATACATTTACTGCAAAGAAATAGTTATGCCAGAAATCTAAGAAATTTTACTGCAAGACAGTGTGTGCCTTGTATCACACTCTCCCTTAGTCTCTCATTTTATGTAAGATTTTCTTAGCAGGAAGCAAGGATTTAGCAGAAAGGAACTGAATAGCAGTGTATTTGAAAAAAAGATCTTGAGAGTCAGTATAAGGCTAGAGGAGGAGAAAGACTGACGAAGAGTAAACTTGAACAATTTTTATAAATAAAAATATTTATCCTTCTGTGGTGTCATCATATGATGATTACGACAAATACTAAGCAGTATACAGATGTTAAAGAGAATCATCAAACCATCAGTGTTATGGTATTTATAATTATGATCTCATTTGAGATTTAGGCTAATGCTAATTATGCTCTGCAGCTGTTAGTCCATTGACAGCTTCCTCACCTCCAGAGGGAATAGGGCAAATACTCCCACTCTAGCATGATCCAACAAATAAGCTGTGTTGCTCCTAAGAAGGATCCCCAGTCATTCCTTCAGATATTCTGCCTTTCAGACTACATGCAGATGAAACTCAAAGCAGGACAGTAGTGCTTCATTGTCTGAATTCATTCAGCAGACTTCATTGTCTGAATTCATTCTGCAATTAAAATAGCAAACTGTAGGTCAGATCACTTTCCACATGGTTATATTGGTGAAATGTATGTTGATTTTTGAAGATGCTACCAAAAATGTTGACCCTGTTATGCAACCTTGGTTTTCTTTGACGTTAGGTTCCTTTTATCAAGAAGACTCTCAAGAAAACACAAAAGTACCAGTAAGAGTTAAAATGTGAAATTTTAAAATTGCCTCAGCAAATATCCACTCTCTCTTGTCAGCTGCTGAGCTCTTCTAGTCATTACAGCAGTCTTTTCTCTTCTCAGTATCTACAAACACACCAACACAGAATTGTTTTTATCACATAACTTCTCTTAATCTACAAATCATTCTTCTCAACCATTCTCCTCACCTAGCTCATGTTGTTGCCCACATCCTAACCCATCTTCTTCAGCTCCTTAGTACTCAAACACAACCGTAAATAGGTGGGAGTATAAAGGATGCCTCTATGATGGTATGGCACTGAAAAAGTGAGACAGTGGTGAAGAGAAAGAGTGAATAGTAAAAACTTGGCGTATATTTTGAGATGATCTCCATATATACAGTTTTTTGTGTGCAGTATTTTGAAACAGTTGTACTCTCACCCATTCCTGCCAAGAACCAGGGCTTCCTCATTCTTAGCAGCCAAGCAGAACATACAAGTGTGAAGAAATGTTCAAAAACAGAAATAGAAAAACCCTGTTGTAAAATAAATCTGCTCTTTTTCCTCTTTTGGAAATGAAAAAACATGTAAAACATGCTGCTTTGAAAAGAAAACAATACATTTAAAGCTAATTTCAAACATATATAAACTTTTTTCCTTTTTTTTCCCCAAGATGTGTGCTTAAAATAGCGATGATAAATGACAGTCTTTGTGTTGCTTTATTGGTTAAAAGATTTATGGGACAAGCTAATCTAATTTTTCTGACATGAGTGAACTGAGCATCAGCATAGCCTCATACATCCCTTTCAACATTTACTATATGCTAAACATTTTATTTCTGCTCTACTGCAAAACAAAATAGAATTATCACTTACAATGCTGGAAGCTATGCTAAACCACAATCCATTTCTCTATAATAAATATCCCCTTTTTACTTTATGCTCCTCTTAGAAAAAAAAGATATATGATAAATTCTGTTCTACTGACCTGTTTTACTGTGCTAAATCATATCATGTCACAAGCAAGCACACAATCTGGCAGGTGTGCGGGATAAAGAAATTGTAGACTGTGTAATTATTTAGAGCTGCAAAGAGCATGAAAAAGCATGGAGGATGTAAATACATAGCTCTATAATAAACCTCAAGACTTTCAAGCCCATGTTAGGAAGTAAGCCCATCCATCAGTCTAAAATTCAGAAAGGCTCACTTGCAATAAAAGCCAGCTTTATTTATGGGACCATTCCCAAGGCCGGTGAAGTAAGAGATCTTTTATTTTACAGCTCTTGCTGCATTTTCACTCATTGCTGCATTTTAAAAATGACTTGTTATGTTTTGTGTATTAAAGTCATAATAGTCCATTATATTTTCAATTATTTTAACTGATTAAAGTTTAAGTTTAACTGATTAAAATTCACATCATCTGTAGGGGTAACATCCTGCTACAGGCATCTCTCTTTCATCATTTAAGCTTTTTTTTTAGTAATTAAATAGTATTTGGGTCTTCAGGTCCTAGCACCTCCTAAAGGTCTCAGAGCTCCCATATTGCCATCTCACATTGTTTGCAAGTAGAGTTGACTTAAGCCAAGTTCAAGAGATTCGCAAATCCTGTGAAACCTTCAGTATCTTGTGGGCGTCAGGGACCTTCCCAGAAAACTGATGTTCCTTTTCTGACACTATATGGAATTTGAGATATCTCCACAGAAAGGAAATGGAGGCTGCTGACTTGTCCTTCTGGTGAGCGACCAGCATGGCATATGGTCCTTCCTGTGTCCTATCACTGAGTGAGCTTTGTCGCTCTCTAATTACCTTCTGCTGCCTTTCACATCAGCCTTGTTTTTATGTTTATGTATCTACTCATTCACCATCTCTTTGAAGATTTCTCAGAACTTGCATTGCATTATGTCCAGTCTCAGCTGATCTCACTCTTTTCGTGCTTTAGCTGCAAAATCAGAGCTAGGACTTCCTGTGGATGTCCATGCATTTAAAAACAAATTAGCACAAGCCATGCTTACAGCTCTTTATTTGAGTTCAATGCAAGGAGGAGACCGATGAATAACAGCCCAAGCATGCACGAGGAGTCTATTATGAGCAGTCTTTGGTAGACACTCAAATCTTAAACAGGCTGCAGATTGAGTCTGCTGCAGCGGAGACAGCATATGCAACTCTTTAGTGGCAATAGCTGTGGGTTGGACAGACATTCACAGATCACAGCAAATTCAAAACATTTGGTGTATTCTGAACAGCATGGGACACCCATTTTGGAAAGAGACAGACTTCCCCCAGTCCTGGGCAGGGAAGCAATTAAATAAACTAGACAAAGGTGGCTGTATTGTTCAGGAGTCGGGCAAAACAGACACGTGTTTCCCTTTTGTGCAAGTCTAGAGAAAAATTATCATGAAGTGGAATTAAATATGAGAGTATCCATAGCACTTTTCTAAGGACACATCTTTAAGCAAAATCTACATGAACCTGAACAAAAACTAGTCTAATCATGATTATCTTTTACACTTTTTAAATATTTTTGTATTTTATCTATCTGAGAAAATCAAGTCCCTCAAAAGGACTTCAAGGGAGTGATTTTTTTTAAAAAAAATCTGAATTTGAGTTCATCCAGCCGCAGAGCAACAATCATGTCATGTGACATATGAAAAGCAAGAACCTTCAAAGTTTAAAATACATACTTTTAAATATTCAATTACTCCCAAGGAAATAAAACAAACTTGTTTCACAAACAGATATAATCTGAAGAACTGATAGCATGCTTAGTATATTAAAAGAAAAGGAATATATACATTTATGTATATATATTTAAAAATATAACAGACACATATACAAATAGATATTAACAATATTATACCTCAAAAAGTTCCTTTCATTTTATTATTGATTTATATGTCTCATAAGACTTTTTTAAAGATTTTTTATGTGTTGTTTTGCTTTTTTAAGAGAAAGTTTCTATGCGACTGTCTAAAGGAACATACAACATAGATGCTTATCACTATTACAAATGAAAAGGTAGTTCCTGCAGTATTTATAACCTAGTTTATCTCATAAAAGGAGCCACATGGAGTGGAAACAACTGAGAAGAAAACTGGAAATGGAGAGAGCACAAAATAAATAAGATTTCTTCTTAAAGAAGCTTTTGCTCCGAGAATAGCCTCATCTCCTAAAGGAGACATAAGCACATACTGTGGTTCCCCAGCTGCCAGGCAAAAGGGCTGTAGCAACAAAGCAACATAGTCCAGGCTGCCCTAGGGACAGCACAAGTAAAACACAGTAGTAGGAGAGCTGTAGTTTTGAAAGCTAGATTTTTATGGGGCACAAAACCAAGCATGTCTTCCTGAAAGTATGGAACATTCATACTCAGAAGTAATAAAAATAATGTGCAATATTCAAGGTCATTGCTCACAGCTGTAGGGGAACTACTGTTCTGAAAAAAAGCATTTGCCGATAGTTTATAAGGATTGTTGTGGGGAGAGCTCTGCAATTACGCTTTGCTGATGACTTTCAAACTCTGCAAAATACAAATAACATGGCATGTGATGTACTGCAAGGCAAGGCATTTGACAAAGAAGTGCTACTTTACTGGAAACACCTTTGGTACTTCTGGCACGTCCATAATGTGCCTTATGCAGTGACACAGACACCAGCAGCACCAGTCCTGCCCTAGCTGGAGGTACTCAGGGAACTGCACATGGTGGGGGGCTGAGCCCTCGATAGTCTTTTCTTGTTGGCACTGTTGTTCAAGACCTTCTCATGCCAGAGGACAGCCTCCCATTGCCTCTCCCATTTCTTCTCGCAGGACACTTCTTGCAGTCATGGGAGGAGGTAACTCTCTTCAGCAGCTATCCGGTAAATTTTGTGGAGCCTTCTGTAAGCTGCTACTCTTGTCTTCTGCCTCCCCATGAGAAAATGTCAGATCCTGCATGACATTGATTATTTTGTTTGGCATTTTTTTGTTTCTTTGTCCTCCTGTGAATCTTCATTTCATCTGGCATTACTTTTCAAAAGCACAGACATGCTTTATGAAGTTTTCTGTTAGCTATGATAATTGAACTTCATTGATGCCCAAGTGTAATTTGGTATTGCTACATACAAATATCTCTACATGCTTTTTATAAAGGTAATTTATTGCAGTTTTCCAGTTGGACAAGTGGGCAAGTTGTCTTATCTCTATACTCAAATTTCACTGCCTGAACTCATGTTCGCTGAGCATTATACAGCACTGCTATGCAAGATATACCAGCCCTAAAGAGAAAAAAAAAAGAGCAAAGTCACCTCTCTGACTTTCCTAGGAAAAACATCACTAGGAAACTACAATATCTTTGAATTATTTTGCTAAACATTAATTATGGATATTGTCCTCATTTCTCTCTATCCCTATTTTTGTCATATTATTGTATCCATTATTTGTAGGGAGAGAATAAGATATTCTTCAATAATAAAATACAAGATTTTGAAGATCTGTATTTAGAGAGTCCAGTATACCTTGCATATACATGTGCTATTAGAGTGATACTAACCTATACAGTGTACACCTTTGTGAAAACTAGAGCAATTTCTCTGGGCATACAGTTTTGTAAGAATTTCACTATAAAACCATTATTTGTATGTTAATCTTAATTTAAAATATCCCATTTTATCAAATTAGAATTTATAATATTTTTTACTGGTCTTAATTATTTCAATGTTGGGGGAAAATACAGGATTAACTTGCTTCGTGGTCTCATATCTTCAAAGCGACCAACGACTTGCCTAGACAAATAACAAAGAACAAAAATTGTAGGCTATCATCAAAGAAATTAGGATATATGCACGTTAATTCTGACTGATGTTGCCAGATTTTTGACTTTATACAGAAATGAGTAATAATTCATCTTGCTCTTAGGAGGAGCTTTGGCCAAACTTTTAGAAAATTTTCATTTTGCAGATGCACAGCTAAGGTGCCTGAGCAAACTGATTCCTTTGCCATATTTATGGCTGTGCTCATATAGGGTTTTGCTAAAAAATAGCGTCATTTTTTTATACTCTAGGGCAATACGAACCATGCCACATTACCATGGCATTGTCCCTAAAATAATATACATTGCTTTACAGCAAAGCTTATTAGCTTGCTCTGTGTGATATACTAATGCAGTTAAATGGCTTTTATTTGGCTTATGATCAGGGAAGAGCTTGTTATGTCATTCAGTAATGCCTCATGTAATAATTATTAATTAATGTAACTGGCCCTGCAGGTGATCGAAATATGCTTTTTTGTTTAGGCATGAGAAATTGAACAGAATGGTAGGTTGCAGAGTATTTTGTCTATCTCCTAGCTAGAAGTGTTTGAGAAATTTTGAGTGTTTGGGATTAATGACGGTTTTTTAAAATAATATTTTCAAATATTTTAAATCTATTTTTAAATATATTAAATTCCCATTTGAAAGGTAATGCGTTTTAAGTGTCTTTTGCAATGCAGGATCCATTTTGTCATAAGTAATGCTAATAGTACCATATAATGTAGTCATTTGAGTCCTCCACTTCCATTCTCCACTGATCTTTTCTTCCTGTGCCTCTTATGGGCAGGAGACAACAAGAAGACTCTGTTAAGCACATACAGTGAAAACTAGGGATCCTAATTTCCATTTTCTTCACTACAGTGCCTTCAAGTGCCTTTTCAAGTGCCTTTTGCAATGCAGGGTGGTTTTGAGGGATAAGCAAACAATTCTGAGTTTGACAGAGGATGCAGTAACCTGCTGTGCATGATTACATCTGGATTCAGGATTTTCAAATACGTTAGGTATTTACTGTCATATCTTATTAACACCTTGTAACCTTTCACTGTGGAACAGAAATACAGATGATTAAATATTTTCTTTTTTCCATTGCTTTTTTTTCTTGAAAGAATCAAGAAATTAAACTTTTAGAAGGAAAAAGACAGTTTCACAGTGGAAAAGGTTTGAATAACATCAACATGGTATGATTTCTTGTGTTACTGTTAATAAATTGAGAATACTTATCGCATGGGAAAAAACCCTGTATAGATCTGTGTGGTAGACTTGCATACTTTGTCAAGAAAGACAGTGGCTCCCTTGACTCTGATTTGCAGATCACACATTTATTGTAGACACTGACCTATATTCATATTTCAATTAGCATTTTTTTTCTAGTTATCATATGTTTTTCTGCACAATAGTTTTTCTCTTCCAAAAATCTTTAGTTTAGCAGTAGCTTGAAGCTTTATATAACATACAGTTGCATCTCTGCCATCCTGCTTACATACAGGGGGAAGATAGCTTTTCTCAGCACCACGCACTTGGGCATGATCCTTGAGCTCAAGAAGATGGCACATGGTACAGTAAACACTTGCATGGATGCTTCAGAGCTTAAGATTCAAAACTCAAGACATGATCACTCCAAAATCAGATCAGGAATCTGGAAAACCTGAAGATATAGCTCAGGTATTGCTCAGCAATCACTAGTGAATAAGCTTCATTAAGGTAATGATCCTTGAGCCTTCATTTTAGTTGTCTTCTCACCACCTTTGCAAGCCTGTTTCATGCTACTTCTTTTGTAAAATGGAAAATCAGGTTAAGTTTTATGGAAGAGACTGGCACATTTCCAAGTGGGTGATTCTAAAATTTTTCTGGATATTACCAGCGAAGTTCATCTGCATTCACAGAGCCTTATTCAAATCCTTTCTGAATTTGCAGAAAAGTCATGCTTAAATATGCAGTCTTCCCACAAAATCATTTGGACTGGCATGTAATTTAAATATTTACCATTTAAATTTAAATGGAATCTCCCTAGAGATTGTATCATTCTCATTTCTGATAATCTTTTCCTTTCAATGAGATCCTTGGTGTTCATCTTCCTACCTTCCAGTGGAGAGAGGTTGAGTCACAAGTGAAAAGGTGAACAGCCAGCTATGCTCTACTTTCTTTACTATGATTTGACCATGCAATATTATGGTGATTCTACCATATATAAAGCAAATACACAGAGTTACATAAGCTGTCAGCCTAACTGTAGCTGAAGTGTCCAAAAGATACTCGGGACTCTTATTCTAAATACAAAAAAAAAAATATTTCCAAGAATCTTTGCCTTCATACCTCTGTCAGACATATGTGTCATTTGCTAAGTCTCTGAAATATTCCAGACTTGACCTCGTCCCTGCTTTCTGTTTCTGTCTATTACTTTTCTACTGGCAGCTTTCATATATCACATGATTTTTCGTACCTCATTGAAAACTCAGGGTGTTTCATAAGTATTGTTTCCTGGACTGTAGCATCCTTATTACTTTAAATTAGACCATAAAGAATAGTTCTTCAAGGTAAATCAGAGGGTAATTCACATCCCAAGATTTTTTAAAAAAACAGCTCTTCAATTGATCAAGTGAAAAGACGGATCCTACTGCTCTACACAAGCTGGGCAGTAAAACGGCAAAAACTGCCTACAGTAGTACAATTATTGCTATTTCAGTTTGCAATTCAACATTTAACAAAGGAAGAAAAACAGTACTCACACCTAATAAATTAAGTTCCTGTGACACAGATGAGAACTCAAATAAAATATCTAAAATTTAGTTTTTGTGTGTTTTTATATAACATTCAAAGTGGGGCCAATAGAAAGAATGAAAGAAAAACCTTTCAAAGTGTATGGATAATCATTTCCAGTTTTTCTAAAGGCAGCCTCCCAGTACACGTTTGTCTAGATATACATGCTGGGAATACATTTAAGGTTTATATCAGTGTGAGATAGTTTTGACCACCTGCACAACTGTTGACGTTTATCTTCCAGGCTATCCTAAAATGTCACACTCCCGTTGCCTTGCAAGATTTTGCTGACCTTATGGTAATTTCTGATTATTTACTCAACTCAAAGGGGAAATAGGCACAAGCCCTCTGTATAAGAAGAAATTTATTTTATCATTAGGATAAAGAATTATGACAATTCCTTTCTTTGAATACAAGCCTCTCTCTGCAAAGGATTTCTTGAAACATATTGTGCTTTGTACCCAAGAAATTCTAGCTAAAGATTTTAAAACTTTCTTTCTAGATTTATATGTGAGAATTGTTTGTAAATATCTTCATTTTCTTGTGTCTAAATGCACAGAAACTAAGGGCAGAAAATACATTCAAAATGTGACTGTTCATTACTTCATGGATTTTCAAATTCACCACGCTGCTGAAATTTTTATATATTTTACTAATGTAAACCACCTTTTTAGCTTGGGGTATTAAAAAGAACAAATGTTATGCAAGAAGGACTGTTTCTAAGAGACTCATGTAAGCAAAAACTGTACTGAAATCACAAGTGCTGGATGTTTTCCATTATGAGACAAAAGATATTTTCAAATGGTACATGATTATCTTCTTGTCTCATTTTATAATAAAATATCAAGAGATTCTGTAATACCACTCTAGGTGAAGCAAAGATTTACACAAAAATCAAGGAATTTATTATAAAATGGAATGTGAGATTTTAAAATCATCTAATCACTGAGAGAAAAAAAAACTCATTTGGCTGAGATAAGGCCTTAATGATGAAGACTAAACTGGAAGAGGAAAACTATATGCTGCTGAAGATTAATGTAATAAAGCAAATTTTAATCCACTTGTCCAACATTTAAAAAAAAATTGTTTTAAGGTCAATTAGTCCAAATAGGGAGCTGAAGAACACTCTGGAAGATTAAGCTGATACAGAACTATTTACTGGATGGAGAGACTTGTCTGACTATAATACTTCACTCCCCCTGAAGTCTAGATAATAAGGATTTATGAAGACTATAAAGAGGGAATAGCAATAGTCCAGATAAGAAGTGATTAATGAACAAGAAGATTTCAGCAAAAGGGAAGGTCAATACAAGGCCATACAGATGCAGACATCTATAGGCAGAATTTACAGAAAATTAAAAAGAAAGAGAATACAGGACTGTTTCACTCCGGAACAAGATCATTCACAAGAATTTATTTCATGTAAATGTAAGAGGTACAAAGAATAAAAACAGAATAAAATAAATATGTTGTTTTAAGCAGGGCTGCCTGGAAGAAAATTATTATGCAATATTTAAGCTTCCTTGCATCATTGTGCAGGTTTTCTCCACTTTTGTGCTCCTACTGCATATAAAATGCTCCTTAAGAAAGATCTCAAGAAAGACACCATGTCTGGCAGTTTATATTAGACAAGGACTTGCTACAAAGCAAGTAAACAATTTCACCACATAACTGCTATTCTTTCCATGATTTTTTGGTTTGTAAAGACAGAACATACAGTCTACCCAGAAACAATTTATAATGACTTACAGAAACTCTAAGTCTTTAACAATCAATCTCTTATAGTCCAATCTAACGTTTGACTGCTGTACCAGCTACATAACATTTAGTCTTATGCTTAACTCAGTAATAGAGCCTGGAGTTTTGCTTTGTACATATCTACATTATAGGGTTAAATAAATAGCGATATTTCTTTATTCACCAAGTAATCACCAAAGTCTACCCACAGGGCTGCAGTGGACTTCCCTGAAACTGCACAAAAAATACTGAAATGTATTTAAAAAATTGAAATGCAGTGCTGTGCATTTTTGCCTTTGATCAGTAAGTATATCTTATGTATGTCCAGTTAGGTCATACAGTAAAACAAGCAAAAATGTATAACAACTTCAATTTGCAATAATGTCCTAAAGATGAAGAGCAAGCAACTGACCAGCTATGAATTTTGTCCCTTTTTTTCATGAACTCATAGAAATGCCTCTAGAGGGAAAACGATCAAGTGAGAGAGAGGGTAATGTTAGAAAACTGTAGAAATAAAAAAATGAATAGTAAGTTCAGGAGGTTAACAAACCAGCAAAAACAAGCCAGCAAGGAAACAAGCACGTTAATTATCTAAATAGCAGAAAGAAGTGGTACAAGACTTCTTGTAAATTCTTGATTTAATAGACACATAAACCTAAAAACTGGTGTATATCATTGCATTTGTCTGTTTGTATTCTTTTTTCCAAATGTGTTAATGCAGGCCATTACTATAAAAATGCTTCTGTCTCTCAGTATATCAGAACAACCTTTGATAGAAATAGGAGATTGTCTTGAAGAAATTGAAATTCTAAACATCTTAGGCATCAGGAAGCATAAAACAAGCTAGCAGATATCTGCCTGTGTACAATTACTTGCATATATGCCAGCATGCAAGATCAGGTCCTTGGATTTGAAGCTGCTTGAGCAGAGAAGCTCTTTTCAGACGCATGCTGGCAGCATCCAAGCCACAACATCATTAATAATATAGAAGGCTGAGAGAAAAATTATAGTTTCCCTAACCATTTTTTGCAATTTAGGAGTTAGAGATCATGCTTCTGTTATCTGAAATGGGCAGCACTAATGCATGTTTCTGCAGATATGGGCCAGATTCACTAAAATTGTACCCTATCTCTGCAAGGGTAGCCCATGCAAGCCCTGCTACCTTGGCCATGGCTGAGCTTCGAAGTGGGGAAGAGTTTTACTGAATTTAGTCCTTAAAAGAAGAATATTAACATTCAGATGTGCCAGTAGCGCTGCCGCACATCTTCAGTTTTCTGTTTTATTTTCAACTCCTTATTTCCTTCTTTTTCTTTGAGTGCAATAATGACTTATTTGATGCTTTTAAATAAATAAATATGTAAGTTGCTGGTAACACACATAACTACTGCTGCTGTAATTCCTGACAGCCCTTCCTGGCTTGGCATCTGAAAGAACAATATTGTCCCTACATATCAGTTTTTGTATAAAGTACGATGAGGATTCTGCAAATACATGCTTTGTCTTAACATAGGGCTATTTAGGTTGGCAGTCGCATTCGGCTCGTACATATTGGGAGATAAGGATTGCCTTTGATGCAAAACCTTAATCACATGCAGTTCTAGATATCTCACACTTTTAAAACACAACTTAAAATCCTCAAGGTATCAGATTATTTCCAATCCTTTCGTCAGTGTCAGACGCATTATCACCTTGCTCTTCTGCCAGCTGAACTGGTCAACACTGTTTGGCGTAGGATGCATCCCATAAGTCGCTGCTGAAGGCATGATATACTAACACACCATGGTGAAAGAGAGGGCAGTTGCCCTATAAAGCAACTTTCGTCTAGTTATTACGCCTATGGTGGGAACAAATCAAACATTCTTATCACTGTACACAAGCCAGAAGGATTTCGCTTAGAGTTTTCCCTTGTGCTCTGCTTTGAGAAACAGCTGTAGTAAAA
Source organism: Nothura maculosa (assembly GCA_032353885.1). Lineage (NCBI taxonomy): Eukaryota > Metazoa > Chordata > Aves > Tinamiformes > Tinamidae > Nothura > Nothura maculosa. Next base: position 535,192 of record JAUBOD010000242.1, on the reverse strand, counting down.
AGTGTTTAACATTCTTCTCCATGCAATTTTGAGCCAACATCTCCAATTCTCAGTATGAGATGAGCTCAGGCAAACAAGGTTCCACATACTCCCTGTTGGCATCAATGTGGCTTAATCTCCTTTTTAGCTCGGGACATTAGTAAGTCACTTACAGAATAAGACCTTGCAGCTTATTAAAATTATGTGGTTTTAATCAACGATCTTCAGGACAGGCATCCAAAGAAGTCAGACTGCAACAGGCTTAATCACTATCTGCAGCAGCAGTTGCCAGGACAAAATGGACCTAATTTTCCAATATGGATAAATATGACTGGAAACTTCCAATTTAAAAAACAACTACAAAAAGTCCCATGGAAACTCTCTTTCCCCCTTCTCCTTTCTCCTGTATCATCATAGGCAGTCTACAATCTGACCTGCTGCTTTATGTATGATATGATGATTTCAATAGTAAGTTTTAGCTCTCTTCCCCCACACCTCCTTGGCCCAGGACCACAGAAAAGCTTCTCTGAGCAGGTCAAAAAAGATGACTTTCAAAAGATGAGTGTTACTGCTGTATAGTCCCTTGGAGCAAATCCAAGAGCTAGGCCACCAAAAAAGGAAGAGTTGTGAAGGGAATATTTAGGAGATCGCCTTCTGCTTAATTTTAACCAAAACAGTCATTTCCTCCGATGTGGTCACAGAGTTGCAGGTTGTTTACACAGGGCTCTCTGAAGGCCTCTTACTTTTATTTTTTTTAACTCAAGTTCAGTTTCAGCTTTGTTCATTAAAAAGCCATCAGCCAACCTTGGTGTTTGAACTCTGATTTAAACAGGCCACTTGGGGGTACTGTGCTGCAAAGCCAACACAGCAAACAACATTAAAAAGAAGAAGAAAAAAAGCAGACGTAATCTCTGTAGCAGTCCAAATTTACAGAAAGACACCTGGAATATAAATGTGTCTGGATAGGACCAGGATTTCAGTGATTAATTGCCAGCCCATGGCCGTAGGAAAAGGAAGGGCACAGAGACAGCAGGAGTAACTGTTCTTCAGGGCCACCAGCCATGCTGCAGAGTGGAAGAAAGCAGCAGATCTCAAAAAGCAGTGGAGCTTCTCACAGAGAAACAGCTTAATATTGTTATGCTATTCATTTGCTCCTTATTCACAGTTGATGCAAGTTCAATGTTGATACAAGATTGTAAGTCGCTTAACTGTCATTTTTTAAAAAATCTCGGATCTGCCTTGTAGAAAGTGTACCTTTGCATATCCATAAATTCAATTAATAGTACAAGTTCTGCTGTTTGAAAGTATATATTAAGTAGGTTCCAACTTAACTTGAATGCATGTTGCATTTGCAGCAAAAGTACTAGTTTGTCAAAAATACCATTTCAGAAAACAAAAAAAAAAAAAGAAATTAAATGTATACACTAAAGCAGCAACAAAATTTGAAGCATTGTTCTGAGGAACTGAATAAACAGAAATATTAAAAAGCTTAATATTTTATACATCTGTAGTGCTGCAGTTCAAAAATACTGACTTTATTAAATGATAAGAAGATTATTCTGAGATATCCAAATTTTGCACCTTTACAGATGCCTAGAAAATCACATCCAGTTATGTGTTATATATGATAAGTTAAGAAGGCAAGAAAAAAATCTAGAAATACTGGAATAACAGATTCCATCATCTTTCATTAAGCTTTCCCTTAGAAAAAGTTTCTTCTCATTATACTCTTATAAGAAATAATAAGCAAAAATCTCAGAAATACCCAAATGTTTCATGGGAAAAAAAAAAAGTATATTCCCTTCCCTCAATTCTTCTAATCCACAGAAAAAGATAAATAGCTAATTTTGTTTTTAAGCCATATTAGATGTGTTGTTTTGGTATGATGACTGTACCCATATATGTTTCCCACTCATACCCATGTATGTTTCTTCCTCATACCTCACGTGTGCGAAGGCTAGCTGCTCTCAACATCTGTGAAAATAACTCTAGTTTCAGCACTGAGTCCGTTCAGTCACATTGACATCAGTTTTCAAGTACAGGCAGGGGAGAAAATGTGATTTCTCCCTTGAATCAATAGACTTAGGGAAAAATTAATTGGTCCTTTTTAGAGAAAATTTGAAAGGAACAAGTTTTTCCGAGTTTTTTGATGAGCTATCACATCTATTTTATCAACCAAAGGATATTGCTGGGTTCTGATGGGGCATAATTTCTCACTGCTTGAGCAGGATTGGCTTAAGAATTTCTTAGGCAAACTGGAAAAATACAAATCTATGGGTCTGGAGGGGATGGACCCAAGAGTGCTGAGAGAACTGTCAGGGCTTATTGCTCAGCCACTCTCCATCATCTTCGAGAGGTCATGGAGAGCAGGGGAAGTGCTGGAGGATTGGAAAAACCAACATCATTCCAGTCTTCGAAAAGAACAAGAGGGAGGAGTTGGAAAATTACAGGTTGGCCAGCCTTACCTCCCTCCCTGGAAAAGTGATGAAGCAGTTCATCCTAGAGAACATCTCTAGGCATGTGAAGAAAAAGGAGGTGATCAGAATAGTCAGCATGGATTCATCAAGGGGAACTCATGTTTGACCAACCTAATTGATAACCTTCTATGATAGCTGAATGGTCAGTTGGACGAGAAAGCCATGGATGTTGTCTACCGTGACTTCAGTAAAGCTTTCAACACTCTCTCCCATAATATCCTCATAGGAAAGCTCAGGAAGTGTGGACTGGATGAATGGACAGTGAGGTGGATTGAGAACTGGCTGAATGGCAGGGTGGTGATAAATAGGTTTTAGTCCAGTTGGAGGCCTGTGGCCAGCGGTGTCCCCCAGAGGTCAGTACTAGGTCCAGGGCTGTTCAACTTGTTCATCAATGACTTGGACAAGGGCACAGAGGGCACCCAGGCCTGCTGCAGAGCAGCTCCACAGAGACAGATGTGGGAGTCCTGGTTGACACCAAGTTACCCATGAGGCAGCAGTGCCCTCGTGGCCAAGAAGACCAATGGGATCCTGGCTACATCAGAAGGATGTTGGCAGCAGGTCAAGGGAGGGGATCCTGCCCCTGTCCTCAGCTCTGGTGAGGCTGCACCTGGAGTATTGGGGGCAGTTCTCATAGAATCATAGAATCATAGAATGTGTAAGGTTGGAAGGGACCTTAGAGGTCATCTAGTCCAACTCCGCTGCTCATGCAGGGTCACCTAGAGCACATGGCTCAGGGCTGCATCCAGGCGGGTTTTAAAGATCTCCAAAGAAGGAGACTCC
>JAUBOD010000242.1:487932-531856 GCA_032353885.1 Nothura maculosa | reverse complement strand
TTTTCTTTTCTTTTCTTTTCTTTTCTTTTCTTTTCTTTTCTTTTCTTTTCTTTTCTTTTCTTTTCTTTTCTTTTCGACTTATTCTGTCCACCTTCTTCATTTTGACTTCTTCCTAATAAGTTTTTGTTCATTTTTCTCTTGCACAAGTGTATTACATTCAAAACCATAGATTTTTTTTTCTGTTTCAATGCAGCTTTCTACGCAAATTTTGCAAATTCTGATGATGATGTTGATTGGCTTGTCAGGTTTGGTTCCAGTAATCTTTAGAGGAAAAAACGAAGGTCCACAGGGAACTGAACCCAGCCAGCCCATGGCTGCTCCTACACCCAGCTCGTACCGCCGTCGTGCTTCACTGGCTTGCTTCACAATTCCTCTTTTGCAGTTTTCCTATGTAGAAAGCTATTGGAAGTATGCCTGTATTGGAAGTTACTTATTTCCATACAATTACTAGCATTTTATAAAGAGTTATGTTAACTGCATTGCATTTGGTGCCTGCTTGTCAAGGCTGATATGAGTCCTGAGTAGTAAATGTCAGACCAAAATACACAATTATTTATCCATGAGGAAGCAAATAAGCAAGAAGTCATCCATGGAACAAATGCTTTCAATACCTATTCAATAATAAATGTATGCGCTTGTGCATTCATTCACATCACCTGGCCCAAAGGCAGCCCTCTAGACACAGCATTGTTGAGTTTTTCACAGGACTTTTCCTACTGTGCTGCATAATCACCACAAATGCAAATCATACTTTGACAAATGTAGAGTAGTAGCAGCAGCTACATTTGCTTCTTTGCTACATACTATAGATATTTTTCTGTAATTAACACCACATGTCCTGGATTGAACCCCAGCACTACAATGCCAGCATTCTCTTAGCTCTGATGGAGAGAATGTGTTAATTCATCTTTTGTTTCTCACTTTACAATGCTTCTCCTTCCCCCTGCCACCACCACTTTAATTTTTTGATCACTTCTTAGACACTTTGAAGATTTCAATTTCTGTTCTTTTACTGCTGTTAATGACCATATATAGTGCTCCACTTAAAGCAAAGAATGTCCAGCTTCCACACTGCAGGACCACCCAAAATAGATTCTCCAGAACTTCTGCAGGCATACACGGGCTTCTAACATGCTCAAGTCAGCCACACTTTAGCCAGCAATATAAGGGAATTTCCTTTGTTTATATTCTCAGTGTATTTTCAAGGTTTGTTAAAAGTGCATTTAATTAGAGTGGTTGAGACATACAAAACAGATAGATAGATATCTTAAGTACAATCTATCTCTCCCATACAAAGTTGCTCCTTGTACTCTTCCCCCATAACAAGGTCCTGTGATCTTTAGTACCTTATCTGCTGGATTATACTGGATTGCCTGATCTGACATAGTTGTGCTTTAGATGAATTAGTCAGAAGTCACTGTAATATTATGCACACCTACTATTTGCCATAGAAATGTCACCTGCTGTCCTGATCTCTTGTATTTGCCCTCTTCTAGATGCACTGCAGTAGTGGGCAAGGTCTTGCCCAATGTATGTCCCTGATTCTGACTCTCACCATCAGTATCATCCTCCATACTTGATAATTAGGTCCAGGGAACCCTACTAAGAATTTTGTTCCTAAAGGCAGATACAACAGTCAAGAAAAGCTCAAATAAAATTACAGACTTCTGTTAGGGCTAGTAGGAAAGCTTTGTACCACAAACCTCAGAGGTTTAGTTTATCAGTGTTTATACTCTACCTTGATGTGGAAGGCAGCCAACAGGAGATTTCTTTATGGCAAAGGATTGCCAAGATTATTTGGAAGGAGACGGCCAGATGTGGCTTTTCCCAATGCCACATGCAGATAATGGACCTGCATAAGATCATGGAAAGCTTTATTCCATGAGTTGTTCTATTTATATCAGAAAAATAAATTAGATATATTCTCTGTTGCATTTTAAGTCCGGATAACCTTCTAAACCATACTAATGCTTCACTAACTCTTCTAGGTCACACCATTCCTGGAGGTGACAGCTGTGTATTCCACAGCTCCTCCTAGAGGAAATTATATCAAAAAGCCTGGAAAACCCACAATGCCAAATCTCTCACCACAAGTTAGACAGAAGGAATCTATCCTTCCTAATGGAGACATCTTTTCTGTTTATCTATGCTCTTTCAACACAGATAATTTCACTGACCTTATTTTCAGTGTTATTCCACAAAACATTGAAGAGGAGTACCAAGTACATGTTGATAAAAAAGAAATGCACTTTGAAGGTGAGAGCAGAAGAAGGATACATCTTCATCCAGCTTTGTTTCTCAAGGAAATGATTATGGCCAACTGTCAAAGTGATCATGCCACGCAATTCTGAATAATTTCAAAAAATATTATTACAAATTAGTCAGTTTAACTCATGAGGTTTGAGACCAAGAAATACATTCATCTAGATTGCAGAGCTAAACCCAACATATGATTCCAGTGGCCAGTCCCAAACTTGAAGTTCAGAGTCTGAATATCAGATAAATTAATTATTAACTAATTACTATCAAATCTGCAATGTATTGGGAACTATTTCATTATGTTATAATGGAATCTTAAGGGAAAAGTATAATTTACTGGGGCAAGTGTACATTAATAAAAAAAGCAAAGGAGTAGTATCTTCATTAGAAATAACCTGTTTGATTCTTGTTTAAAATTCTATTTTACAAAGAAGAAATTTAGGGGAAATGAAGTAATAGTAACAGCAACTGGTTTCTCCTTTCTTTAATCTTTTAAGTTTATGATTAAGATAATTCAGTTCAGAGCATCTGTTTACTTTTCCTTACAGTCAAAAATTACCTAATTGAAGTCTCGAGGGACTTGATATTATAGCATTTTACATTTTTTAATTCAATGTAACAATGATTATATTTGGTTTTAAGCATAGCATGTTAGTAAAGATTAGACAAAGACTATGGTGAATGGGGACAAAGACCCTGTGAAAGAGGTAAAGCTATTAGAGATAATTCTAAAAGTCAAACAGTAGGATTTTACTAGGTGACAAAATGGACATTAAACAAGCCAATTTTTGCAGAGATCTTGATATTATTCTAGTGGAAGGAGGGCTGCAGGCATGATTTGAGTTCAAAAGCTTCTGACAGAGGTGGGATAAGGGGCCATCAACTGTTAAAAGTCTGTATGAGGTCAGAGTTAAACCTCCTGCCTGTATGAGGTCAGAGTTAAACCTCAAAAGGGAAAAATAAATAAAAATGTTGCACAAATAAAAAGTAAGAGTAAAAGAAAAAAATTACAAACTTAAGATACATATGAGTTTGGACATTTATTCTATAGAGGTTCTCCAGCTCCATATCTTGAAATAGTTATACTGGCATCTTTTCATGAAGGAATACTCTTAAGAAAAATACAAGCACACAAACCTAAACTACTGGAGCTTAAAACAATTCTGTGAAAGAAAAAGGACTCATGTGGCCACTTTGTATGAGAATAAACAAGCTAAGAAAAGCCTAATAATTTTAACAAGAATATATTAACTACCTTCTGCATTTGAACATAAAGTTCAAGTTAGTGGGTAGACTCTATCATTGCATTTATCATCCCCAGTACTTTAATTGCTCAGTTCCAGCAGATAAAAAGCTATCCCATTTTTTTCTCTAATCTACTTCCCATGCAGAAAAAAATCTCATAGGGATAAAATTCTGATACATCAAAAAGTTTTGGTGATGAAGTTTTGGTATTGAGGCTTCAAGAACAAAAAACAATTGTTATTTTTCACCCATTTCTAGTCAGAGAAGGAAATAAAACATAATTCCTGTTAGTTTAAGGTCAATTAATACTTGCCATGAAACACAAGTTAATTAATAAATTACTTGATTTTTTTTGCCTTTTCTTCTTTTTCCTTTTTAATAAGTGAGAGCAAAGCAATCGCCAGTCTAGTTTTGTTCAGTGATAGAGCTTTAAAAAGAATTTAAAAAGTTAAAAGAATTTTATTTTTTTTTTTTCTTCAAACATTGCAAATGCAATTCATTAACTGCTAGATTGGGCAAGGCAGGAAAGAGATATAGGTAAAGTAACAATCCCCTGCGCTATGTTGGGGGATATGTTGGTGTGGATTATCACATGGATATTTTCTCAATCAGTCTTCCCCTACAGGCTGTGAAGCACAGTCTGTCTCCAATCCCTTGAATTATCAGATTCCTGGGTTCCACTTGGCGATAAAGTTGCCATTCCTTGAGGTAATAGCTAAGTTAATTTTCCCTTTGTGGAGAAAATAAAACAAAACAACAACAAAAACAAAAACATAGCTCTCCATGAACACAAAACTTCAATTTTGGCTATAGAGTCACTTTCCAACCCCAGACATTGTCTGGATGCTGCACCTAGGGAAGGCAAGGATCTCACATATCTTTGAGAGTAGGAAAGTGTTTCCCATTAATGACCACAGACTTCCAAAATAAACAGTCATTCCAAAGAAATCTCACTACATCGCAAGCATATGCAGCTTATGTGGGCTGGCTTTGCTTCTAACTATAGTGGGAAAAGCATGACAGCCAAATTATCCATAGGCATTAAGTGAAACACCACTTGGCAGCTCAAGGCTAAAAATAATCGAACAACCCAGTAGAGAGTTGGAGGGACCCCCCAGAGTCTTTTCCAAGGCCTTTGCTAACACATCTTCTGCCAAGTTAAAAAAAATGAAGATAATTTTAATTGTCTATGCAGAATAGTCTCTCTCTACAGATGCAGTTTACAACCCCCATGTCAGAGATGGACTATCTTTGGAGTTCTGTGCAATACTTCAGAAAATAGTTTTCTTGCTCTGAAATAGTAGAGATTGTAAGAGCTATTCAGTGTTTCCTCATAGCATTCACAGGAAAGCCACTGTGAACTTTACCCACTCTCTTTCATCTCCACTACCTCCTCTTTGATTGATGTTGGACTTATGCAAGCCATCTCCAGGGTCACAAAGGCAAAGCACAAGCGTCACACCCTTTTGTGAAGGGCACACAACCCCTATGCAAGGGATTGTTCTTCCGACCCACAGGGAAAGAAAAATAAGCTAATGAGCTCTATTTCCATCTGTCTCTCCTGCCTGTTTTCTATTGATTAGTGCACTGTTGAAATCATACAATCAAATTTTAGCCAGAGCAGGTAAGACAGACAAACTCCACAGAAACCTTTGCTTGGAAAACTAACAGACAATAGGATCTCAGCATGTTAACAAAATAAATAAATAAATGAATATATACATACATACATACATAAGACATAGCCACAAAAAGTCTTTATCTTCTGAGTCTTAGAATGGAATAACTTTTATGAATAAAAATAATATTTTAATTAACATTATGAAAACAGCTATTCACTGGTTGTTTTTTGGCATTTGTATTCAGCCTGTAATAACTCTCCTTCTTTGAAACTGAAGCTAAATTGTTTTATATAAAACACTTGGAAAAAAAGATACAGGAAAAAAAAAGAAATGTTGGAAAACTTGCAGTTTAAAATTAATGAAGTATGCTGAACTTCAGAATCTTCCTAACATACATACTTATGAAATTGTCTTTTAAGGAGCAGTATTCAATTTTGTGTGAGTGGAAAAAAAATGTGCATGTTGCTGCACAACCAGTTGTTTGCATCCCAGTTGCTAATTGCAACATAGCAATTAGCTATGCTTAGCATTTTGTTGTATTTCTGTATTTTTCTGCCTACCCGTACATTCACAAGGAAGACAGGTGGATCTAGATGACCAGATCCAGAAATTCTTTGAGATTCACAGTCTCAATGGAATGGTTGAAATTGCAACAGCAATTTTGTAGGAAGTTTTTCTAGACATTGTTTGGAATTGAGAGCCATCTGACTTCGCTGTAATGAGATCATTATTGCAACTTATTTCAATTTAATTTGCAAGTTAAATTCTTATCATAGAAGGATCTAAAAGAATTGAGGCTGGTCAGCTTTCTTACTTCTCACTGCAAAATCGCTCAAAGAGTCTGTTGATATATTTAAGTGAATACATCACTATGTACTCTATACAGTAAATGTTCTATTACTTGTTTGTCACTACGGAAATTCTTAGCCTCTTAAGACAGGAGTCATAACTGTCCTGACGCACAAGATGATTGTCATGTATACCAGCCTCTACCCAATTATTATTCCAAGGAAGCCGGTACTCCTAGCATTTAGCAGTCGGCATAAAAGATTACAAAACAGGATCAAAGTCTCTGTCTTCACCCTTCATAAGCATTTCAGCATATTTCTACATCCAGCCATTTCTAGATTTCACTGAGATTTCACTGCCACTGAGATTTATCTGGTACATCTTCTTGCAATAGAAGGGGTCACGGAAATTACTTCAGGTGACCATGAAGATTAACAAAGGTGAGGTCACCATGGACGTACATTCATTTTGCAAGCTGCTTTTTTAGCATAAAAAATCTTAGGGTTGTTTTTTTTTAAAGTGCTTATATAGACCCATTTAATATAAGGAGGTTTTACTACTGACTTCTGTGGAAGAAATTTATGATACTTTTCTTTTAGAATGACAGGATGAGAAGAGCTTCAAAGGAAAGTCAAGCTGGTCCAGATGGCACAAGCAACAGCAGACTGATTTAAGATATGAAAGTTTATTAAAAAGTATCACTTAATGCTAAGAAATCAGATAAGAAAAGAATAATTGTCCATATTCTCAGGGCTCCAGGACGACACTGGAGCAGGAGTAGAAATGTCAGATTACAGATCATTCTTCCTGGATTCTTCTCAAGCCCATTGTAATTGCTTAGAAACACTGGAACATCTAGTCCTGTGCAAGATGACTTTCTGTTCTGTGTGAATTTTATTTGAGGACCAAAGAATTAAACTAACTTCTCAGATTTATGTACTGGTATTTGAATTCTTTAAGATGAATTTTTCATACTTGTTCTACCACTATCAGTAATCTATCAATATGAAGTCACCAGCACTTCAGCACTTACTAAGCAGTGTGAAATGTCTTAAGTAATGCTTCAGTACTTCTGCTCAGAGTTTCAATTTCTGCCCCAATTGCATTTTTATAATGATACTAATCTGGATGATGCTCTTATTTTCAATAGTTAATGTCATAATTTGGCAATAACTATATTTATCCTAACAGTAGATATGGTCATGGTTAAAAAAATAATTCTTCATTTTAGTAAAGTAATACTGTCACTAATAAGAAAGATTTTGCTCTGATCATAAAGGTTTGATTTAAATCTTTAGACTAAAGATATTGCATTTGTAACTCACTTTTCATAATTGATATGAAACATTTAGGAAAATAGCTATAAATATCATACACAGAGAGCTAAAAATCTACAGCTTTTGACTAAAGAATCAGGTCCTCAGATGATCACTTGCGTTACACCTCCTAATTAAACTGTAGCTTAGCTACAGTAGAATTTGTGTCCATGGTAAAAAAAATAAAAATTTTGCGTCCATGGTAGAAAAGTGGAAAGTGTTGGGGCAGAAAGTAGGGGAGAGATAGAAAAGTTTTCTTTTGCATAGTAAAATATCTCTCACTTTCATAAATCAAAAATGTGTGCTGCAGGTGTGGTGTTTTGTGTACTAGTTTTAATAAAAAAAATTGATTTTCCGTGGATGGAAGCCCAGAAGATCATGATTAAATATCTATAATGGAAATATTGACACAATGCAAGACAAAACAGGACCAGTTATACTTTTTTAGATATGAATGATTCATGCTGCGATGACTCACATTATTCTACATGGGAGACTTGATTTCCTGGCTCCATCACTGCTCAGTTTATATCTTAAAACATTATATTTGGATGTTTGTCATTATCTTTATTAATGATCTGATTATAAAAACTAATATTGTTACATGCTCTGCAGAGCGATATAATTTGTCGTCCCATTTCATTGATGGTTTTATTAATGCAGTGCTTGATCTAAAGCCTCTCATTCTATTACTTTGAAGCTCAGGTCAGTATACCAGATGGTTAACCTCATGTTCCCTCAAGGTAAACACTTCTTTAAAGTCAATATATCTATAAAGCCAAAACTACTTAGTCTTGTTTGAGTTGTTTCAGTTTTCTCTTGTATTTGTGTTCTGTGTTTATTCTACAATTTATTGAGAGTTGGTTGCTTGCCTGATGCTGTGCAGGAAAAGAAAGAGATTGAATAATGTCAATTGATATAGTAAATTGAAATTGTAAATTTAATAATATTTTTCTTGTTTGTTTTGAAACTAAATATTGTTTGTTTTTCTGACATTTCACATAGATATATGCATTTCAAAATGCATATATATGATGAGATGAATTTGAAATTTATATACCATTTTCCAGAGTGAGTTCATGTAGATATACAAAAGACACCTACTTCCAGTAGAAAAATTTCTGTAGTGCTTTGACCAACTGCAAAACAGATGAGCAAAATAAAAGTAATTTGGAGTGCCACAATCCTATATTGCCCTGTTGTTACAGGGAGAGATGAGTTTAAGCTAAACCCCACTTCCAGGTGGAGGTGCATTTGAAACATTCAGATTCACATTGTGAGAATACATCCTGGCTCTAGACAGAATATCCAAATTCTCCTCAATTTTAAGATGAAAAGTCAACATATATATATAAAAATCTTACTCAATCATCTGCAACATAAATAATTTCAAGTACCTCATAAAGCCATTTTGGGACTAACCAAAAAACTAACATTTTAATGATCCAAATGAGCAGTTATTCCTTTGCTGATGTACTTATCTTTGCTGCAAAGCTTTTCAGGTGAAGCAGCAAGCAGTCAGCATTTCTCCAAAGTGGTCAATTGCCATCTTACTAAATAAGGAAGGCTATAGTATGTAGCGCATAGTGCATGTATGGGAAATACAGCTATGTTCAAAATAACATGCAGCACGGCAGTGGTTGCCTTTCAGTTGTTTCTGCTCAGTATTGCAGCAGTAGGAAAAAGTTCATGAGGAGAAATGTTGCCACGTGGTGGATTATCTGTTCCTTGAAATCCTAAAATAAATGAATTATACTTTTCTTAGCATTTAGACCTCTCTTTAAGAGAGAAGAAAAAATAAAGTAGCAGACACCGCCAAATGCGTCAGGCAGATGTGGCTGGAGAACCTACCTGAGGTGCCAGCTGGATTTGTACTAGCATTCTTGGAGAGGCTGAAGACACGAATGGCTGCTTTGAATTTAATATATGTTATTTCCTGCCTGCTGGCATTACTTATAGGACATTTGCTGTCCATTCTGCTTGTGCCCTCTAAGTGCTTTTCCCTTTCTCCCCACCCTTAATTTTTCTTTTTTTTTTTTAAAGGGACTTTTCACAAAATGAAACCAAAATAACAAACTAATGCCTTAAACTTTTGGCTCCCATCCCATGGTTCTTAACCAAAGGCAGACAGCAATTCATAGTAAAGACAAACGGTTAACACATTTTAAGATACATTTTCGGCAGTGACAAAAATTTGTGAAATAGTTTGACTTTTTATTAAAAAAAAATAGCTTAGAAAAGCTTAGTAGAACTACCAACATGTTTCTGTGACACCAAAAACTTTGTGAAAACTCCTTGCAGCTCACATAATTACATCCATACAAACCAACCAGGAAGTAAAGTGGTGGTCCTGACCCTTAATACTCGCATACTCTGTGCCATCAGCTAGAAATAAAATAATAAGCAATCTCGCTGTTGTCAAATATGTTACCAAAACAAAAAAAAATGGTGCATATTTTATATGGACCAACTTTCCTGCATTCCAGGATGAGTGCATTCAAATATATGGATTTACATGTGCATACGCACATAGGCTTTTAAGTGTTTTGTGCTTGCATGTCTGTTTCTTTAGCTTTTAGCTATTACTTTCTTCCTAACAGATGTATTGTGCATATGGTTTTGAGAATGTCTACTATTCGGTTGTTAGAATGCATGCATTCAACTCTGTATTTTGTTTCATTTTTTGGGTACTTCTAAAGCAAGAGACTGATGAAGCTGTAATTTTTTTCAATTATTATTTAATATTTTTATTAATGGTTGAATCCTTGCAAACCTACAATACAATAGCAGAACTTCTACATAATCCTGTCCATAGCCAGGAGGGTCCCTATCCATACTTTTGCTGCTCCCGGCTGAGTGCTCAGCTCCTGGGTGAGCCTGAGCAGAGCAACTCAGGCGGATCAAACAAATAGCTCTGGAGCCCAAATGAGGCCCCTGGGCAATGTTTCATACAAGCCTGTTGAAAGAGCTTAATATCTTTGCAACTTTGACATCTTTGTCAAGTTTTCCTAGAAGTGTCCAAGGAAATCTGGGATGCTAGTGAGAGACAGACAGATATACAGACAGCTTAAATGCCGAAGCCTTGTTTCCTCAGGAAACTAGGCTAAAAATGTTTCTAGAAGCATTTTTAACATCCCAAACTATCAAGTAGTTCTCAAGCTGAGGATAAGAAATACCTGTGTTATATATTGTTTGGAAAATTTCAACACACTAGGCGAGAAGCAATGGGCAATGTTTCATGAAATCCTATCTAAAGTCAGGATTTTCAATTGAATACAACAGCAATTTTGCACAAGTTATTCTTGTATAAGTCAGCAGCCATATCTACGATGATTATTAATGCTTATGAACAAGTTCACCAATATTGTAAGAGTACATCTCATGCTGAAAAGGCAGGTTATCCTCAATACGTCTACTCAAGGTAATATCCTTTAAAAGCTCTTTTTCACATCGTGTGCTTTCACTCTCTTCCTAAAATATTTAGATGAAACTGCAAGTTTTGCAGAAAAAATATATATAGCACTCTGCAGTTTCTGATATTTCACATTTTCTATGGCTTTCCAACCACGTGAACATTTTAGGTGAGCAGAAGACTAGACTAGCTTGAATAAGAAATAATAATCAATTAGCACGAAATAAAGATTATATGTGAGTGACTATGTAGGTACACTGGCAAAAAATGCATTAATGCAAATATACACATCTGTTATCACATTCAAGCTATCAGAAGGAAGAAAAGATGACTTTACTTACAAAAGAGAAGCCTGCCTTGTTTTACTTAGCACTATCTACTTTGAAATGCATTTCTTTAGATACACATTCTTCTCTGATACACACTCACATGCCTGTACAGAGAAATACATATGTGAAAAGATTAAACTATCATAGATTTTTTTAATGATTTTAACTGTTGGCATAAGGAAGTACTGATTTTTCTGAAATAGTGCCCTTTCTTTTGTGGATATAAGTAAGATATTCTTAAACTTTCTTTTAGACATTATTTATCTCTTACTTTGTAATAACTCCTCATGATGTAATTATTGTGCAATATTAACATATATATTGTCACTGAATGACTAGGAAAATAGATTCGTACTGAATTACTTGAACAGCTCTTTTGCAAGTATGTTTTATACCAAATCAATACAAGTAGGATTTTTTTTCCCTAGAAAGCATAAAGCATGTTGGACCCTAACCCCTTGGCATAAAAATATGGAAGAAGTTCAATGAAAAGAGAGCAAAACAATAAATTACTTTGCTGATTTTCACACAACTAAAATCTCAATCATTTGAAGATACTTATGTGAAAGAATACAATGTTAAAAAGAATTACAGAAAACACACTGGTAAGAAACACCCACTGTGAACCACTAATTTCTATTCTTATGTCCAGATTTTGAAAAGTAGGAAGAAAATCAAAAAGGCAGAAATAGAAGCGACAAACTTTTTAAACATAAATACCTATCAATTTTCTACCATGATTTTTTTCCATATGCAAAAGACTGTTGAAATATGCAAAAGACTGTTGAACTGTAGTTTTAGTTTCATTCACTGGTGCAACATCCACCATTTCCTGAAGTGGTTGTTACAGGAATTGTTTTATCAACCAGGAAATAGCAGCTAGTAATTAGTGCAACTAGATGGAGTTTGCTGCTTGTTCCAGCAAAATGCTATAGAGTTTCTCTCACTCTGATTGTACAGGGGGCTATCAACCTTTCAAGGAGTTTCCTTAGCCCAGTGCCCCAAGTAACAAGAGGGATACTTATGGTGCAAATGATAAGTTGGCCAGGTGTCATTCCTGACTCCCGCTCAATTCATCAGTGCTAGACTCTGGCCTATATGATCTTAGGATAAGTGTACATGACTGTGCTGTGTACATCCTTATGAGTGATTCTTCCTGAGCCTTCAGGTGAGATCCTTAAGAGTATCTGCTCTTTGCACCATCAGCAAGGTGCGCTTAAATCCCTTATGGAGTACTGTGCCAGTGTACCAATTGTTTAGCCAGATGGGTAATTTTTGCAAATTTTAGTGAAGTGTATCCGTGCTACCACCTCCACAAGACTTCTCACTTCCCTGTCTTTTAGCGATGAGAAGAGAGTACCCAATGTTTCTCCATTGTGTTTTTGCCACATCAGAAGTGTTTTTGCAAATTAGCAGTTTTGGTTATTAATTCTTTACTTGCACAACAGCCTTTTACACAAGCTTACATATATTCAGAGTGAAGCTTTCAAGCCTATATAGCATTTATTTAAAACTGAGCAAGTGACTCTACTTGATTTTGGGTTCTGGGAATGATCCTCAACAGAGTAAATCTGAATGGAAAACTCTATCTTTTCTATGCTGAAATTACAGTTTGCATTGAAATGAACACTTTTGGATAATATATCTCTTCTGTTGAAAAGAGAAAAAGTTGTGAGTTGCAAAGTTGCAAGTGATGTCTTTTAATAGCTTGCTTTGCATATACACCTTAGCACTTAGACAAGGGCCATGTTCTAAAACAGAGGAGAAATAGATTTTAGACAGTTCCCACCAAAATCAGAACCAGAAATGGTTAAGAATCTCCATTTTTAGCATCTAGATATGTAAAATAGCTTTCAGAGAGAATTTTTTACAGCTACCTGTCTGGTTTTATCATATTAAACTATGTCCTAAAATACGTAAAACTTTTCTTAAGGGAAAGGGTTGAGCTTTTAAGATCTCTGGACAGACTTTTACTGACCTCTACAAAGATCCCTGAGCAAATCTCCAGCTGCCATGTAAATGAAAAAAAAAAAAACCCACGATAAACTGACATTAACAGCTGCATACTCTTTGCCAATGTCATTTGTTCTTTTAAGCCAATTTTTGTGATTTTTTTTAATATATGAAATTGTAATGTGTGTGAATAAACAACTCTCTATAATGAATCCCTTTCTTGTAATAAATGACAGAATGCATACTTCATGCTGATTCGACCTGGTGAAAAAAGAATTTTAGCACCATTTATTTCATCCACATGTTCTTATTCAAAATATTGCTTACAGAACTGAAAAAATATTTATCTTATGGATTAGAAAGTCATTTTATAACAGATTCCACAGCGTTACATGATGCTAGCGGGGTGAGCTTGTAGCACAAAATATCATGTCCTCCCTGCTAAAATTCCCTCAACTATCAACTTTAAGTTCTTTTGAAATGCTTCTGTTTACCTAGATTTCCTGCTTACACCACATTTCTCTACTTTAGAAAGAAAGAAGGGGTGGAAAAGAAAGGAGTTGGAGGGGTAGAAAAGAGAAAAACAAGTTAGATCAATTATTTAAATGCCCTGCAACTTAATTTAAGTCCTATCCCCCCCCCCGCCCGTGCCACCCCCCATCTCTTTCATTTTTTCCCACCCAATATTTACTAGTGTGCTAGGGGAGTGGTACAAATCTTTACATTTGTTCTCCCCAAATTTTCTGGAATCTGCAAGGCTCTTTAAGAATCAGTAGCCAATTTCTGTCCTTACCTAGGTATTGACCTTTTAATTTGGTGTCATTTTTAGGTTATTTCTGGACTACGGATTTGCCAGACACCAACTGAATAACTGGAAGGAGTGAGAAGACTTCTATTTTAGTTCCTTTGCAAAACTGGCTAAGCAAAGGAGTTCAATGTTCATTTCTGAATCATTTTTGTTCTTAGCGGTGAGGAAGAAAGAGAATTTAGCAAGGGTGATTGGGCAAAAAAAACAAGAAAAATCAACCCCCAAAAATCCACTTGCCAACCACAGGATAGAAAAATTCTTTATTCTAGTGTGTGCTCAGTGTATTCTGTGATGTGGCAATGCAGTCAAGCCCTATAGGAATTTAACATCCAACAATCAAATTCAACTAGTTGCTCTGCATTTGGCCACAAGCCCTCAGGCTGAATTTATTTTCATAAAGTGGCAATGAAAACAAGCCCTATGTTTTGCATAAGTTTTTAACATTTTGTAATGGCTAGGTGCACAGCCTGGAAACCCTAGAGATTAGAGGGCATCCCTGGCATGAAACCTCTATAAAATTGCACAACAGTGTTTCTGCACAAACTAAATCAGAGATTAAAGAGAAAGCAAGCAAAAAGAAGTCATATTCCAACAGAAATCTATTCTTCCACAATCTGCACAGGACAGTCCAATTTAAATTACTGAAAGCAAATAATGTTCTAGACTGCACTAAACAAAATCACATGTTTCTGAAACTTGACTATGACACTTTGGAATATAAAAGTCCTGCATCCTTTAAGCTTTAATATGGGAGAACTTAAGAAATCTATAGAAAAAAAAAAATCCCTCAGCCTGCCATTTTAGTGAAACAAGCGACTTTATAGCAAGTTTCCAGCAACTACACAAACACTGAGGCTGGTGGAACTCTAGTCATTTCTCCATACTTCCTTTATTAAATCAATGCTCATGACACTTAATATTAATTTATTAAATCTAAGAAATTCCTGAAAATTAACTTAAGCATGTTAAATGGCTCAGCTTTATTCATGATAGAAAAATTTACACCTTTTATGTACTCTTTCTGCCATTGATAAATAGATGAACTAGTGGTAGCAATATGTACAGTTTCATTTCTACCCAGCATTAATGTGTCTCTCATTTTTTTCACAGTCTGACCATCCACTAAAGAAAGTGCACATGTACAGGACAAGCATAAGTTTGTCATGCTCTGATACATCTAAATAGATAGACATAATAAAAAATGTTAATGCAAATGATTTCAAGATAGCAGCTGCAGCACCAGTGAGTGTCATTTAACTCTGTACCAGACACAGAGAACTTGTTGCATCTTTTTGGACATCTCAAGGGTTTGGTCACCCTACGAAATGCCAGGAAAGACATGGTGCCCATTAGCTCCAGCTCTGGTTTTGGGGTCATTCCTCGCAGAACCTCTTGGCCCTTATCAGCTGAGAAATTGCTTGACAGTACTGAAACAGGGAAAAAGACTAATTAAAAAAAGGCAAAATAAATAAAACCATTAAGGAACCATTAATCTGAGACTACTCCCCTGTCTAATGTGAAATTACATGACCATTTATTTAGAACAATCATTTTTACTGTGAATTTTGGTCATCATTATGCATATCTGTAGAGAAATACCCACATCATCCATGCTTTGTTGTTATTATTGTCAGTGATCTAGTTTCATAGGACATTCACAGTGTCGATTAAAAGAAGAATGGGTAGGATAAATAGTATGTTATTTGTTTGTTCAAATGTTGGCTACTAGCTATGTATCAGTCTTGAGCATAGTGCCACCACAGTGGATACACACCACATTGGGTATCCACTGGATATCTTGGAAATATCAATGCAATGCAGGAAATACAAATATGTGCAATATGTTAAAATAAAAGTATTATTCTGCAAAACAGGATTAACTCTAGCCAGCAGAACTGTAGATTCACAGAATGGTTAAAGATGGAAGAAACCTCTAGAGATCATGTAGTCCAACCTTCTTGCTGCAGCTGGGACACCCAGAGCACGGGGCACAGAATCGCATCCAGGTGAGTTTTGAAGACCTCCAGAGAAGGAGACTCCACAACCTCCCTGGGCACCCTGTTCCAGGGCTCTGTCACCCTCACAGGAAAGAAGTTCTTTCTCATATCGAGATGGAATTTCCTGTGTTTCAACTTATACCCATTACTCCTCGTCCTATCACTTGCCACTACTAAGAAGAGCCTGGCCCCTTCATCCCTACATTCCGCCTTCATATACTTATACATGTTAATCAATCAGATCCCCTCTCAGCCTTCTCCAAGCTGAAAAGGACCGACTCACTCAGCCTCTCCTCATACAAGAGATGCTCCAGTCCCTAAATCATCTTTGTCGTTCTCCACTGGACCCTCTCTAGAAGCTCCACATCCCTCTTATCCTGGGGAGCCCAGAACTGCCCCCAATACTCCAGGTGTGGCCTCCCCAGAGCTGAGGACAGGGGCAGGATCCAGTCCCTTGACCTGCTGGCAACATCCTCCTGATGCAGCCAGGATCCTACTGGCCTTCTTGGCCACGAGGGTACTGCTGCCTCATGGGTAACTTGGTGTCAGCCAGGACTCCCACATCCCTCTCTGTGGAGCTGGTCTCCAGCTGGTCAACCCCTAATCTGTCCTGGTGCCTGGGGGCTATTCCTCCCCAGGTGCAGGAGTACAGTCTGTCTGAATTCTGTCAGTTAGGATGCAAGGCATGGGGAGCCACAGAGTCCCTCAGATAATGAGTGAAAGGGCTAGTCAAACATCCCCTATAGGAGCCTAGCATCTCAGCCTTCTCCAGTCAAAGTTACTTAGAAAGAAAAATTTTGTGTTGCCTTGCCTAACTCCTCACCTGCTCCATCAGCACCAAATCAAACATGGAAGAAGATGGCCTGAAGAAGAAATGGTGCAGCTGGCTCTAGAATGGTGCAGCCTGAAGTAGCAGCTGGTTTCACTCCCTGTCCGCACTGCACCTCCTTGGACCTCCCATGCTTGTGTGCTATGGTGAGCGCCTTCCAGCCTCCCTTGCTCTCTCTGTACTGTGTTTTGAGGACAGAGATAAAAACATAAATGAATGGCTAGCTGTTAAGCCCTGGGCAGCCCAGCTTATTCAAATCTCCATAGCAAAAGCAGAGAAGAGATAGGCAGACATTTTCTCCTTCTCTAGACATTTTGGTAAGAAGCATTTCATATCCTGGCTAGGGGTTTATAACATTGCTGTTCTCTCCATAGTCATGGTACTGGAAGTCAGAACCACTTCAGAAAGAGGCAGGATCTGGCTTATGCACTCTTCCAAGCACACACCTCCATTTACCAAGGTAGTAAAACAGATGTTTCAGATATGTAGTTAATTGCCTTCACATTTCACATACAATATTTTAACAGCCTTCAGCTATACAATGGGAATCACAACTTCACTGAATTTTCCCAGATTTTTCCATAGAAGTCCAAACTAGGAGGAATGTGGATCAGCTCATTTTTTTCCTGGGATTTACCAGGGACAACACTAAGCAGAATACAGCTGAGAGCCCTACTTAAGAGAAACCTTTGCAAGCAGTAAATAGGGTTGAATATGATTAATTTAGCAACTTCATTGCCTGGCTTATACCTTTCCTAATAACTACAGTGGCAGGGTGTGTATCTTGACTTCGATGCGAAAACACTCCCTGCAGCTCTTCACTCAGTAGCCATAGAGGTGTAAATGTGTCTAAGAAAGTATGCAGAAAACTGTACAAGGCTTCACGCCTGTTTTGGGATACCCACAATGAAGGTAATACTCAAAAAGCAATCTGCAAAATGTAAAACAGCCTGCTGCTATAAGGAAGAGAGAAAACAGTAGTGGAGTCTATGAAAAATAAAAGGATTGTTCTTTCTTGTTTAACATTTACATAAATGCCATCAGTTTGAGAAACTGTGTGTGTGGGTGTGTAAGTGTAAC
This sequence comes from Nothura maculosa, assembly GCA_032353885.1. Lineage (NCBI taxonomy): Eukaryota > Metazoa > Chordata > Aves > Tinamiformes > Tinamidae > Nothura > Nothura maculosa. The sequence continues at coordinate 514,217 of JAUBOD010000242.1, read as the reverse complement.
TATACATTTCAGACAGGAAGAGTTAAACCTAAGCCCACTAAGTCAAAAGCCCATGCCTGCAGGTGGGTTTCTACTATGAAAAAGAACTATGAAAGTTTTTAAGGCTGGATCTGTTTTCTCAGTTTACCACTCCTAATCTAAATTATGCTGACCTCAGTCCGATGTAAAGCATTGAACATCCTTTTTGAGTTCTAACTATAAATCACGAGATTACAGTCCCCTGCTGCAGATTGCCTCTGGCAGAATGTTCTGCATCTGGTGGTAGAGATCCTCCTTTGGCGCTCTTTATCCTTATCCTTTTTTTTTTCTTTTTCTTCCAGTTAAAATCACCATATCAAGGACACAGCTAGCATTTAGCCAACTGACACTAAGAGGACAGGCTTGAATTGAAGTAGTTCAGGCAACCAACATATAAGCAACTTGAGTGGCAGCCCCAAATAAATCTCTAGGAGGGATGCATTGATGAACACACCTTTTCACAGAAAGACCAGGAGAAGGCTGCAATATGAACTTTTTCTTTGCTATTCCTGCAGAAAACACAGCTTTGAAATCTTTTCTGTTAAAAAGCTCTTTCAAGCGGAGCAGGAATAAAGAATCAAAGGCTCAGTCCTAGAAACCTTGACCCACTTGAGATAGCTCCAAAGCTTAAGTGGGCAAAAGCTACAAAGCAGGCTCCCAGGGCCCACAGTGACAGTGGTTCAAGAAGAAGTTCAAGCTGGAAAGAGGAAAGTCTTAGTCTAATCACAAGCAGCAACAGAAACTCTCTGTCTCAGCTGTGATCTCAGGAGAGCCATATCAACATAGGAGTGTTGCTAAATGTATGTGTCCCAAATAGTTGAGACCCACAGAGACCAACTTCAGATAATGAGCAAAAGAAGTTTAGCACTTTCTGAATAAAAGCAGAAGTAGCACAGCCCTTCATGGATCTATCCCCATATCACCTATAAAACTTGAAGCACATTCAACATAACATTTAACTTTGGCTGAACTGGATAAACAGTTTGAATAGAGTAAGAAATGATTAAGCAGCCTCTCCTTTCTACGCAAACCCACCAACAACTTAAACGTATCAGGCAACTTGAACTGCAAGACAACGTGAGCATGTCCTTAACCATTCCAGTGCTAAGTACCACAGCTCATCTCCACAGCAGTATTTGTGCACTCAACTCCCAGTGCAGGCATCTCTTGAGTGCCTGGCTCCCTAGACATTTGTGCAGATTTTTAGAGTGGGAAATTCATTCCTTTCTTCTCAAAAGACAGAGGACCAGGCGATAAGTCAGAGTTTTCTCTTGGGTGAGTAGCATGGGAATGAATGTCCTCATGCATCTCTCCATATTAAGGAGATTGGCACACCACTGAAACACTGTCAGGAAATAGTGCCTGTGAGTTTTCAGATCCAATTTATTAATAAATTTCCTATTCATACACATCCAGCTTGGTACAATGTAGTACTTAAGCCTGCTGGCAAAACTTTAGTTCCCTGGCTCAAAAAAAAGACAATATCTAGTTGGTATAAGATGTTTACTTCTAAAACAGCTTTTCATCTAAAACGCTTTCTTAGTTTCAACACGTATATTTCTTCCCAAAGTCAAATAGATTAAGTCTAATAGTTTAAGCATATCTCTTATCTTATATTATCTTATCTTATTAGGTATTGGATTTGAAAGGACGGGAAAGGAGATAAATACAGAGAGGAGCTGGTTTCTTCTGAGAGGTGTCCTTTGCGACAGGCATGTTCCTTCCCCAGCTAAACCTGACTTTTCACAGGTAGCCCTATTCAGTGTCAACCAGCACTGACATTATTTGATTCTGGTGGTTTTCTCCCCAGTCTCACCCCCCATCCAGACAATAATCTTCAATAACAGTCCTGATGACTGCATTCTGATGGCAAGATAAGGCCAAATGAGCAGACGTCAGCCAAAATTAACTAGAAGTCAATTACATTATCTTACAAATATAAGGAGAGTCCATTGCTCTCTTTGCACAGCAGTGGACTGCATGCCAGGGTCTTCCATTGACAAGGAAGCATTCAGAGATACTCTTTGGGTTTAAGAGATCCTTGCTGCAACAGATCTGTGGTAAGTGATCACACTGCACTCTTTACGAATTTGTAAACTTTACTGATACAACTGTGCACAAAATTCTTTAGTCAGAAACCACTGACCAGGCCTGAGACTAGGATTGGATCCAGTCACACGCAGGCTCCAATCAAAAGGAGTTTGGAAAGCAAGAGGGTCCAATCTGAACCTCATGACTCAATATGAGTCAATGTTTATGGGAGTCAATGGGGCCTCAGTGTTTATCTTGTACCCCATGCAATAAATAAGAGACCTTGCCATAGAATCTTGTGAAAGCATTGTCCAATAGAACCTATTACTATTTCTTTCATACAAGTGCATTGTGTCTCTTATCCCCTACCACCGCTCATTCTGTGACAAGTCTGCATTAGCTGCAAGTGGGCTACCTGTCTGCTGAAATCTGCACCCAGATTCTCTGTGCTACAGCTGGTTAAAGTGAATGACCTTCATTTATTTTGTCTCTAAAGTGACCAAATGAGAAATGCTAGGGCAGTCATATCTCTCTTAGGAATTTGGCACAACTACAAGGCTGCAAAGTTTTCCTCCTAGGCTTGGAGCTTTCAGTTGTAGACTGATATGAGGATAGGAGCTATCATTTGTAGACCCTTTCAGAGCAAAATCCAACAGATCTGCCTTGGCTCTAGGTCTACCATGCATTATAGTAACCTGCAAATTGCAGAATAATTTTTATTACAAGTTACCTCATTTGCATCATTCTGTAAGAATTCCCTGAAGTTTAGCCACACAAAGTAAAAGCATCTTCTCACTAAGTTAGAATGCTTCCTACAGGTCTATATAAGTTTATTGAAGCAATGGTTTAATGTTTTATGTTGCTATTAGCATTTGTTTTATGGTATTGTTGTGAGCAAGGGAAAACAGTTCAGAAAAGAAATAAGGAACCCATTTTACCCCCATGACCTGAACGTTCATTCTTTTCTCCTATGCCAGACCAAACTCTCTTACAGCTTTGGAAATGTTTGTTTAAGTGTTTTCCTGCCCATTATTTTTCATTGTTGCATACTTCTGCACTTGTGTAAGGGGAACTTAGTGACAGATGAGGCAGAAACAACTGTGAAACTATAATAAATAAATTATATCTCAGTGTTTTCCAGGGAGAAGAAAAGTTGGAATGTGCCAACAAGCGAGGTAAGTTTTAGTAAGGAGAAAACAAAAATTAATTAAAATACAGTGACTTTAGGACACTTAAAATATTTTCTTAGGGAAATGTTTCTTTTAAGAAAATAACATTAAACAGCTTTGAAAGTAATGACAAATATTTGTTCTGTTCACAGTAGAAGCTCTTAACTCCTTATGAGGAATGGGAGAAGTTTGTTCAGCACAAGATAAATGATTTTATTTGAGTTAGATAAAGGGCAAGAAAGTAGTTCATTCCTTGAGAAGGTCAAATCAGTCCTTAAATATTTATTTATTAAACATGGCCATTTTATTTCTTTCTCAGAATACCTTATAGAGAAACACAACCTTTTCATTTTTCTTTTAATATTCTAAGCTGCTTATCCTTTTTCCATCCATGAAAGGCAGCTACCCGATGGCTGTCTGCACAGACTTCACAATCTAGGACCTGAAATCGTACTCTTTCTAATATCAATGGTGGCTTTGCCCTGTATTTTACAGAAGCCAATGTTTTACCCTGGATGAGAAAAATTCTAAGCCTAGCTGTGACTGAGTACACAATGCAGATTTTTCCCTTTCACAGAACAGTGAACTATATATATGAACAATATACATGTCTTTCTCTCTCTCTTTCAGAAGTTCTTACAGAGCAGTTTAAGTTGCATAATTATCAAGGCTGATAATACTGGTGCTCAAACCCCTATGAACTTCAATACTTGAGCTGCTGCTTCTGCAGATTCTGGTCTGGGAGCTAAACCTCTCAAGTCCAATTGCAAAAAGGATAAATCAGGGACAAAAGTCAGAAGCGTGATGCTAACAGTGGTACAGAAGGCTGTACCAGCCATTCAAGGACTGGAAAACTCTGTGGGAAATATAAATTCCATTCTTATTCTGCCCTAAAATATGGCCCTTGAGGAGTTATTTTAGCTTTGTACGAGTGACCCATTTGTAAAATATAATAATGCATCTGGAGCCCACAGCTGGGTTGTGGTAGTGATGTGGCCTACATAATAAAAAAAGTACAAAAGAGCACCTGACCAAATAAGAGTTATTTATCAACCATCTGCATGGACATACAAAAGTGACATCATTTTTGGACCCTAATCCGTAATTACATCCATGTGAACAAACCCGTCAGCTTTTATGGACTTTCACTGTCTTCAGCAGCTACTTGGAAGCTTGTAACCCTGCTCATGTGCCCAGGGTACAGAACCACGACCCTTTTGTCATTACAAGAGCAACATAAATGAACAGCTAAAACATGAACAAAATTGCATGAACTGGGAGAACTTTTTTTGATAGCATCACAGCAAAGACTAATTCTGAAGGCCAGCCAAGAATGCTATTAATGACAACACAGGATGAAAAATGATCATAGTAAGGTCATGATAGTGAACGACTTCACCTCGAATACAAGCAAGAGGTCAAGTACAGTCCTGCTGAAAGAGTACATGAGTGTACAAGTTTCAGTGTATCAGAGGGACTTGCATACAAAAACAAAAACAGTTGCTTTCTACACTTCTGTACTTTGGGTAAAGAGATGTGATTTTCTTTTTCATCTCCCATTTCCCAGTCACCATTTTTCCACCATGGATGCTTTCGAAATGACAGTAAAAGTGCTAAGACCTGTCATTTTTCCTTTAAGTGAGATCTGGATTCAAAGATGGAAAAAATAATGGCTTAAGAAAAAGTGGACTCTTTTGCAAAATAAGACATACATACACATACATACAGCGTTGCATTATATACAGGCATAATTATTGTGTTTGTATCTTATTCCAAAGTACATGCCATTTGCTGAAATGAAACACCTAGAAGAAGGACTGTAATTCATTTCATTGCTTCGCATTTTTTATATTTTGGTGGGTTGGCAGCCACCCTCATATCTCAGGCTGGAGCCCACAGAGCAGACTGAAGAGATACTTTACCTCTTAAATCATGTCTCTTATTTGCCGTTATCTTACAATTCTAAAATTTCTTGGCAAACGTAGCAGGAGGTTAACAAGAGAAGTTCTTATTTGTAAATTCTGCTTGTGTTTATCGCCAAAATAACAGTCAAGTTCAAATAGGATTCCTATCTCCACAAGCATTATCAGTTCAGTCCAGTAATTTTCAACCTCTTTCAGCACATTACAGTATCTGCATATTGAATACTCAGATCTCAGTATTGCTCATTGTGCCAGGTCTTAGGTAATTAAAAAATTCTGGAGGTCATTATATTCTACTTAAAATTCAACTTTCCAGTTTCTCATTAAGAGTATTGCAATTGCCGGGGCTCAGTAACATTGCACAAGGTGTCTTGCAACGTCAGCATGAGGAGTCAAACGTCACTCAAGAATCACCTAAGGTATAAGACTCTGTTCCAAACATTTCAGTACATTTACCATATAATGTCTTTTTTTATCCTGATCATATGTACTTCCTAGGAGGAATTTTGATAGAATTATCATTTTAAAAATTCAACAGTCATACAGACATTTTGGGAACTATCTTGTAAACATCATAACATATCTCATAATTAATATTGAAAGAAAAGTTTCCTTATTTCCTCAGAAAGGGTAACTGATGGGCTCTGAAATGTTTTGCCAAATTATCCAAGGATTCATTTATTCTTTCATAGTGCACATAATAACAGTGAGTCCAAACAGCTGGAAGCCATGCCTTATGTATATGTTACACTCCATACATTATTACTACCATCTCTGTTAACACTGTACATTCTTTAACTAAATCCCTCTTCTCTAAGTGATATTTCTTTAAGTCTTTGACACAATGTGATCAATGTTCTGCCACCAAACTTTATAAATGAAAAACAAATGCTGAAAGGTTTGGGGAAAAGGGGTTGGTGGATAGTATTTTTTTTTAAATGCTGATCCAAGTTATCCACTTCTTAGTTGATCTTATGTTATCATTATATCTACATACTTAAAAAGCCTCACAGGAATTTGTCACTCATAGTACAGTAACACATTATATATCTAATACTGACCTGCAGTATACCCCATGAAATTAATTGTATACAATGTTTCTCTTTAACTTTCTAATTACATCACTTCAGAGAGAAAAAGAGATTTTCTTTTTTTTCTAATGTTATTACAATGAATAAATAATAATACTTTTTAGTGGAAGAAATGTTAGTAAATACCAGTAGGGACACTCAGAACTTTTGTACCTAGTTTGCATGCCTACCTGCATATAAAAAATTCTTTGATCTGCAAAACTTGTCTAGAAAGCTAGCAAAAAAACAGTCTTGACATTTTGCACAATCTCCTGGTGTTTTTCACTGTGAATTGCAAACAGTACAAGGGTGCAAGGCAATAAAAAGAAAGGTGTTTGAGTTATCCTCCACTCAAAGCTTGAATAACTTGGAAAATTTTTGTTAGTGTTAAGACAAATCTCTTAAGATATTGTTTTTACTCAGCTACATCTTCACTTTAATGGCTATTTTGCTAGTTTCAATTTACTGTTTCTTGTTTATGCAGTGATACACTTTTTACATAAAATTCTACTATATAAACTTCAAGCTATTACTTATATGTCTAAAATACAACTATTATTACACACTTTTTACAAGCCAAAAGGCATCTCCTCTGTCCTAATAAAACAATTTCATACCTGTATTGGTGGCAATTCAAAACACATAAGTTAAAATAGAAGAGATGGGGGATTGTTTGCTTAGGTTGATCAAATTTATTTTGAAAAGAAAATAAAGAATTAGGATTTCTCCTCAGTGAAATCTAAGGACTTAAGGACTATTTGAGTAGCAAAACAGTCTTGATGACTATATTGTCCAATCTGAAGGCTTTCAGAGGAGAGATGAGAAGATGGCAGTACTCTGAGATTATTTACAGTTAAGATTCTTTTTCCACAACCTGTTTTCTTGAATCTTCAGAAATTTCTATCTGCTGGTCTTGAAAGACTCAACCCACAAGCAAGCAAAACCGTGCAGAACATTCACACTGAATGGAATGGAGAAACTGTTTCAAATAACTGATGGGGCCAAAGGTCTGCTGGTATACAGGAAAGAAAGCTTAAACTTACTTTGCAGGGCTAGAGCTGTTTTAACTACTGGGGAAAATATTAAATTGTGCATAGTAGGAAAATAATATGTGTATGAAATTATAACTCTACTCATTTCTTTCTACTCACATATCTTCTTCAAAGCTGATTCTGGCCACAATAATATCATTACAAACTTAGTAACCCACAAAGAGATCTTAACATGCCCCAGATGCCCCCTTGATCCCTTTGTTTCACTTTGTCTTTCACTATTTATCATTTTTATATTCATCTCTCTCAACACACACTGCTGAAATTTGCTTCCTTTGTTGATCAACATCATTTTTGTTTTCCATGAGCAACTCATGACCTACTGACCTAAATCTCTAGCCATAGCAAAAGTGTGCCTGAGAACTGCTAGTCTGGTATGACAACAGCTCATTAAAACACTACCATATTCGTGTTTTCTTCCTCACCTCATCAGTAAGAGTAACACAGCACACTTCATTAAGCAAATACAAAGAAAAAGGTCATCTCCTTATAAACACAATCCAATGCTTACACCATTTTGCATAATTCACATTCAGGTAAACTACAAGGTAAATTACTCTGAGCCATATGCTTTAGGTGGCCCTGCTCAAGCAGCGGGGTTGGGCTAGATGGTCTCTAGAGGTCTCTTCCAACCTTAACCATTCTGTGATTCTGTAATTCTTTAATTTTTGAACACAGTAAACATAGAAAGAGAGGTTGTTTTCTTGCTGTCTGCCTAAAGTTATCTGGTAGTGGAACACAAGCCATAGAATGAAGCCTGATTTAGGGAGTACAAATAATTGCAAGTTCCGAATCTGGTAAATAAGGATGTTGGTAAAATTTTTACAGACTAAGTAGCAAGTGGGTTTATTTCACTCATTTTTTCAGTCTTTTTATACTTTCAGTCCAATATAGAAAAGGAAAGCATGGTATCTGTGCATTGTGCCTGCAGAAAATTAAGAAATGGAAATTATTCATTTTTAAGCTGATAATTATGCAACAAATTCAAATTCTTTCACTGATCTCCACATTCTCACTTTACTTCAGTTACAGTGGCATCTTATATATTTCCACCTCCCTTTGCAATCAAAGATTTTGTATAAAAGATCTGTGCACAGAACTGGTATGGTTATATTAAAAAATACTTAATTCAACATTGACAACTTCACCACATGAGGTCAAGAAGTGCTGACATAATATCCCTCCAGGGCATTTGGAAATAAAAAAGGTGAAGACAAGAGAATGGAAACAGTATGTAAGACAGATAGACCGAACAAAAAGGACAAGAGATTGTTTTGTGCAAGTGATTTCCAGGGTTCAAACAATTACTGCACATCTAACTAAAAACCAATTGTTCTCATCCGTGATCTTTAAAGCATTTCTGCTTCTCACAAAAAGCTACACAGAATATTTCTGTTTTCTGTTTTATAATCCATTAAATCAAAAACACATGAATGAGATTTATGCAATGACATATGGAAGTCATTAATGCTGCCTTAGTTCTCAGCTAAGTACCCAATTCTGTACTCCTTAAGTAAGAAAAACTCTTACTGAAGTCAATGCTAGTTTTTCTCACATGAAAAGAAAAATCTTGAACACTAAATGTAATGATCTGTAGGCTACTGAAAGTACTCAGTGACCCCTATGTCAGGCCCTTTTAATAAAAGATACTATTTTTTTGCAGAATATAAATTCTCACCATACAGTGACTGATTGTTTTCTGTTCAGCCAGGGACCAATTTGACTCCCACAAAGCCAAATGCAAAACTCTCCCTGACCTTTTTAGGAAGGAGGATTATGACTTTTACATAGTTCCTTTATAAGAAAACTTCTGTCTCAACAGGCTGCCACCTTCTTGATTAGCTTTACACAAGAGTCAGCTTCTGCATCAGTGTAATATGTTTCTTAACAAAGAGGGTGCAGAAAAGCTTATCTGAACGTTGCAAGGTGCAAATCGCAAGGATTAAAACACATAAATCGTTAGACATTTTCTACAGAAAGTTTCCTATCAGTCTATTAACGATTTTATCAGTCTATTAACGAAAGTTTCCTATCAGTCTATTTAACGATATTAACGATTAACCAGTCTATTAAAAATTTTTAAAAAATGTATCTCATAAAAAGAAAAAAAAACATGAAAGTATTACTCATCCTAATCTCTTCTCAGTCTCATGAAATAATGGCAAAAGATAACATGAATGGGAGGAGGTTCTGAAAAAGTTTTTTCCATTTGTGAAGTAAAAGATCTTGACAGGCAACTTCATGATCCTATAAAAGATATTGACAGGCAATTTCATGATCACAAACACTCAAAAAATGAGAGAAATGTTACATGAAGTCTCTGGGCTCAAGTATCAAATATTTCTCACATTGACTATTGCTTTGACTTTTTTGAACAATATTGTTTCAAAAACTTATAATACTATATATTGGAAAAAATATGTATAACACAAAAGAATGTAAATTTATATGTTCTCTATAGTCCATTAGAGAAGTTAACTATTTCTAATTTTGAAAATATGTATGGAACTATTAGAAATTGGAAAATGATATTTAGCTGATACTGTGTCATGATTTGTTCTTCCACTAATATTCAAATAGTCTAGTGAAGGCTCAAAGCTCTGTACATTTTTTATCAGCTTTCTAGTACTTTAGAGACTCTAAAGAAGGCTGTAAAGAAGGACCAAATGATTCAGGGAAGTTACACACCATTTCAGGTCACAATTTCCCATTTCAGGCCACAATATTCCCATTGTCAAGCACATCCTAAAGCAGACTAATCCAGAAAACCATGTTTCTGTAGAATTTAATATAGAGTTAGGCTGTTGGATTGTTATAAGAAAAAGAAAAGAAGTTAACTATTGTAAATGAAATCTAAAGCTTCACATTATATATAGAAATTAACTCTTTAGTTCTAAAATACATGATGAAATGTGTTTTTTGAAGTTTACAACACACTGTTTATATTCTTAGGAAATTTAATGCTGGTTTTCTGAATTTCATGGAGAATTATCTTTATTCACTTGTTTGATGGGCAAGAACACCATTTCTGATGTATGTCTCCTTTGAAGGTTTTCCTTACTATATTCCACTCCAACATTCATTCTACAAATTGTTCTCTTCTGCTTTGTCTGGTTTTTGCAAGTATCAAATCCTATCTAGAGAATATTTTGTAACATTCTGAGTACCAGTACTACTTTTAGTGGACCATGTCTTGTCTTCTCTATTTTGCCCTCCTCAAATATCCCTCAAATGTAAGAAGACAAGAGGTTATCCAGTACTAAACCTTAGAAATTCCTGTACATAACCTTATTAAAAATAATTCTTGACAGTATTTCTAGATTAGTCTGTCTAGTGTAATCTCCAAGCTCACAGAGATGTTACAGGTTACAGAGAATTATTCTGTATTGAGGTCAATAGTTCTAGCTTAGAATATTCCAATATTCCCTTCCAAAAGGCAGGAAAAAAGTGAAATTATTTTTTCCAGCTATTAGGATCAGATCAAGCAAGGAACAATAAAGACCATTCACATAAAAAAAGAAAAATCTATTTGTTGATATTAATCTTCAGATATGTGTGAAGGCCACACATGAGCCATGAAGTTAATGATTAATCAAATGGAATTGCTATACATTTTTTCTGATCGAGACAGGAAGCAGAAAATCAATTTTGATTTTCTTTGCACTTTCATATTTGTCTAGCTTTCTTTCACCTACATCTAGCTTAAATGATCTGAATAATAAATACACATTTGAAAGCTACAGTTGCCAAATAGTATGATGACAAAAATATTTCTGGTTGCTTTGACAAAGCCACTAAGTCCTTTGCTATTCCAGAGACAGATTATAACATAATTCTATGCTGTTGTGATTATATATTTGCTTAGATGTGGACTACACAGAAGTCACTGGATGGGAAACGGCCAATACAAACAATTTTCCACTAACTCTTCCAAGTTAAAGTGAAGAAAGTGTTTGGGTGACAAAGAGCTCTTTACTTCAGCAACCTATGCTTAATCTACCATAGGGAGAACTGACTAAGATTCATGTTTCCCATTAGGCTTCTTGTAGGTTTTGGACAGACATTTCTGAAAGGTCAAGATAGCCAATAGCCTGCATGTAGCTTTTTCAGAGAGGTAGACATGGAATGTCTGAAATTCCTATACCTTTCTCACTGTAATGAAAAGAAAGAAAAATTTCATGAGTACATCTAGAATAAGTTATATTTTTAAGAAGTTCTGATCTTCCTCATTAAATAGTGCATATAATGGCATCAAAAGAGTAGAAATTTTGTCTCTGGTTACTGTCAGAATATTTTGTTTGCTAAACTGATTTCCAGTATTTAGTCAGTTGAATACCTTCTTATCAGCCCTATGTAATTCTGAATCCTAGTCTTTCCTCTGAGTCTGAGTCCCCCAAGGACTTCTTCTCCTGGACAGCAATATGACCGTTCCGTCAACAAAATATTTTCATCATTTAGGAGCATCATTTAGGAGGTACCATCTGCTACAGACCAGCTGCATAGAGAAATGTTCCTGAGTTAAAACTCTGTAAAGTTCATCATGTCAAACTAAATCATTTAGAGATATTTTATTTAAATAGAAAGTTCAACAGGAAATGTATAAACCTTCCAAACTGCTAACTTCTGACACTTTTTTTTTTTTTTCTGACAGGTCTTTATATCACAAAATTTCAATTTTTAAATACAGTTCAGCATGAAAACAAAATTATTAATCTCTAGAATTTTCAAATGAGCCAGAAATTGAGATTCTTGCTCCAGTTTGGCAGGTCAGTAAGAATTTGTATTTTGACACATTCTATGCATTAAGGATGTTTAGTAAAAACTGTCATTTAAACCTAAAGAAAATCACGTACTCTTTTATATTATGTATGTTATTTAAGCAGCCTTTTACATAATCACCGAATATGTTGGGTGATTGACTCCCTTGGACTTTCATCTCCAGAAAAGCAAATATCTTGGACAAACTATGAATTCAATTTCTATTCCTAGTAACATTCCTAGTAGTCACATCAGCCTGAAGCTAATTTGTAGTGATCTCTGTCTCTTCTACAACGTCTCATTCATGATTAGGCATATTGCTGAGTAATCTCATTAAAATATTATTCCACACATCATTAAATCTTCTTCCTGAGACACATTTTTATTCATTGTCCCTTTTGTGCTAGCCCTGCAAGTTGGTGCTGGGAAGACGAGAATAGCACCCAGGGGTGCCGTTACTGTGATCCTTCCTACGGAAATAAAGGATTTGCTGCTCTTTTTTTTTTCCCAAATATTGAGGGAGTTGACAGTAGGCAATGATAGTTTTTCTAGGCAAAGAAGAAAAGTATATAGTTTTTATAGACACATCTATTCTCACCTTCAGTTTGGCCCTGCAAGAAGCACTTAAAATAACAAGCATTTGAAGTGAGCCCAACAATGGAAAAGTATAGGGAGCAATATTGAATTTTCAGAGCAAAAAATTGCACAGATGTCACCTATTTTCAAGATCATTTCTTTTTAAATAGTCAAATCTGTATTTATATATAAATATCCATTATCAACAGTACAAGAACATATCTAGGCTGTGATAAAACAGTGGCCAAAAAAACTCTTAGCACTAACGTGAATGATTCTTTGAAAATCTACATCTTGCACTTCCAAAATAACTGATATCTGCCACCACTGTTGGAGGTAACCAGATCTTGGAAAGCACAGACTCCTACAACAGGGACCATTAATGCGGGATTACAGCATCCTGGCCCACTCTCCTGCTCCACATGTTGTGAAACTAAGAGGTCTGTCATGCACTGTATTTCTCCCAAAGCTCTCTGAAAGTAATAAGTCATTAAACAAACATCACATCTGGCATCAAAGAGGCAATTAAATGCTTGTGGAACAGGCTGGCTGCATGATGCCCTTGCATCCCAATGGTGGCTGCTGGATAGCTTTGAGTGTGGGACTTAGCTCCTGCAACCTCTGTTCCTCTAGCCAAATCGTTACCTAACAATATGACAGTTTTCTGTGTTCAGAAATTTGTCTGTCAAGCCAAATTCTCTCTTTGCCATGTACTTTTCTCACATTGGCAGTAACTTGTTTCAAAAAGATTTCCTTGGTTTTTTTTTACACTCAGACTAAAGGCTTTTAAGTAGTATTACAGTTTGTTTTAAAAGTTTTTATGCCACAAAGCAGGTAATTCCCACATACATTCACAGTAAGGGAATCATCACTCCAGAAATCTACTGGAAAAAAGAATCAACTTTATATCTTAATTCTATTCCAGTAGCAAACTATAAGGAATAAAGAATAAAATGAACAAAAAATGAATAAAAGTATGACGTAGAGTAACAATAGAGTAACAACACAGAGTGACAAAAATATCACTGTCCATATATCAGATTTCTCCTAGTAAACTTAATGTGTACTTATATCAGTACCTATTGTCAAGGACTCGTGAAATTTAGTTTCATTATTAAGCATTCTGGAAAGCAGCTCCACGGAGAGGGGTCTGGGCGAACTGGTGGACAACAAGTCGACCATGAGCCAGCAGTGCCCTGGTGCCCAAGAAGGCCAATGGGATCTTCTCTGCATCAGGAGGAGCATTGACAGCAGATTGAGTGAGAGGATCTTGTCCCTCTCCTCAGCGCTGGTGAGGCCGCACCTGGTGTATTAGGGACACTTCTGGGCTCCCCAGGACAAGAGGGATGTGGAGCTTCTACAGAGAGTCCAGCAGAGGCTAACCAAGATGATGAAGAGACTGGAGCATCTCTTGTATGATGACAGACTGAGTGATTTGGGCCTGTTTAATCGGGAGAAGAGAAGACTGAGAGGAGATTCGATTAACATGTATACGTTCCTGAAGGGTAAATGTAGGGAGGAAGGGGCCAAACTCTTCTTGGTGGAGAACAGAGATAGGACAAAGGGCAATGAGTATAAACTGAAACACAGGAAGTTCCATCTCCATGCGAGGAAGAACTTCTTTCCTGTGAGGGCGACAGAGCCCTGGAACAGGCTGCCCAGGGAGGCTGTGGAGTCTCCTTCTCTGCAGATCTTCCAAACCCATCTGGATGCAAATCTGTGCCCTGTGCTGTCAGTGTCCCTGCTGGAGCAGGGGGTTGGACTAGATGATCTCTAGAGGTTCCTTACAACCTCAAACATTCTGTGATTCTGTGATTCTGATATTTTGTTAGGATATGGAAACATCATAGAGACTAGATAACCACATATCCCACGGGGCAAAAATATTTCTTGTGTTTATCCAACTGCTTGCTTCCTTAAGAGATCTTTCACATCTATCAAACCAGTTCAATAATGTATTTTAAGTACCAAAACACCGTTATTCTGTAATTCAGTACACTGAGACAAAAGTTTTTCAGAAAAAAAATTTTAAAAAAAGGAAGCAAGAGGAATGCTGTAGGAATTTCACAGTTATTTCACATTGGGTAAAAAAGACTGATTCACCTGAGTATATGAAGAGCAGATTTCCTTGAAATCAGTAAAATTTGTCCCTCTTACATTGGGATCTATTCTGATCATAAATTACTAAATTACTAATTTTGAGCCTAAAATTACTGTGTCATTACTAGCAAGTATTACTACAATCATTCTAAAATGACTCAATATCGAGAATAATTACATATATTTTTTTGGATGTCACATGCCATTGTAAAACAGAATACCACTCACATAGCTGCATTACATTACCATAAAAAAATAAAATATTAGTTAACACACATTGTTATGTTTATCAAAATAAATTAACCTCCAACACTGAAGTAATTAACTACTGCAAACAAGATTAAATTATTTAAACTATTTATCTAACAAATGTTACGATAATATATTTGAGATTAGACAATTCTAATCTCTCACATACCACTACTTAATTATTATAAAGCAAATTACATCTTTTTTTCTGCATTTCATTTGATATTCAGAGCCATGTATATCATAATGATTATATTGCTGTCTATTAAATCTCTGAAGAAATTTGCAGGTAAGACAGAAATAAATTCAACTGTTTAAGTTGTAGGTGAAATCCTTCTGCTAGACACACAACATCTGTTCATAGGACATAGAATTTTTTATGATGTCTTTAGTAATATGCTTACTAACTTCAATAGAGAAAATATGAAAAGAAATTTATTTGGAGCAATTCTTCCAGTTTTCCCAACATTTATTTGACTTTCCTAACATAAACAACTCCAGTTCCTACTAGTTCTAACTACTGTGATAGCATTTTCTGCATAGGTCATTTCTGAAATTTAAAAATTAATCACATAAGGAGTTGATCATTCCCTATAACCTAATTGAGTTTTGCCAAAATTTCCTGATGGGACTAGTCATATTAATCATCTGCTTCTGTTTTGCAGTTCAGCCAACCCTTCTTCCTGGTTAAAATGTTAACATATGATGAAAGACAAAAATGAAAATTATTCAGAGTTTTAGTTTTTCATCAAGATGTCAAATGTGACCAGCTACAGATTTCCCCATGTCTCTGAGGAGAAAATATGGAGCTGTGGGTCTCATTCAATAAGCAAGCAATCCAAAGGAAGGAGAGACAGAGTGGGGAACTGGACATTACAAGTCCCATCTGTAGGCTGAGATGAACACCTTCATTATTTTCTCATTTCTAGACCAAGTCTACTAACATAAACCACATTACTGCTTGTGGTTGTGGATCACCTTTATCCACAGCATTGATCCATGCAAATATCTCAAATGATCATATGTTTATGTCTTGTAGATTTCAGCATTTGTAGTAAAACTGGCCTTCCACATCAGCCTTAGAACATTATTGACTCTTACAAAAATCGCTGTGAATTTATTTTCCGTCAGTGTAACAGCTACATTCCAGGAAACAGTTTCTTCAGGTAACACAAAGATGTGCAGCCTTTAGTGCTGAGTCAGAAGTTGAATGTCTCAGTCGTAGCACTTTGATGGCACTAAAGTTCCTTAGAAGTAATTCAAAGACAAAGATCATTAGCTTTATTACTCTTGAAAAGCTTAATTCTGCAAGCACATAAAGGAACTTTATAGGAGTAATTATTCTTAGAGCTCAGTGAAACTGGATTCCTCTGTAGATAAATTTAAAAAATTGGACATTGTTATCATGTCTGCCGTATCTACTTACTGAAGACATTTCTATCTTATTTCTGATGCTTTCTTAATATTTACCCATGCTGTTGTCCAAAACAAGTAGAATTTAGCCTTCTGTAATGTTATATATAAGACATAATGCCATAGAGAAAAGAAGGTATTGTACTAATTCCTCTATTGCAAAGAATACATGTGAGCAAAGAAGAAACTTTGTCACTTCCTTATTAAATTGCTACCTATGCAATATTATATGTTTCCTGACTTTTACAACTGGCATGATTTCAAACTGTTATGAATGAAAATCACATCCAAACATCCAAACATCAGTAAATCTACAACTGGGGAAAATAGCTGGAAAGGATAGCAAAAACAGAGTAATATACATGGCTGTTTAAAATACTGTTAGAGACTTCTTTTTGATCCTTATCATGGATTTACTTATATAATTAGTAGTGATTCCTGTAGAAGTTACAAAGTGATTCCAGTAGAATTTACAAACTGAAGACAAAAGGAGGGAGGAGGCAAAAAATACTCAAAGTAATTAATGATTCTTTTTGTTGTGAGCTAAGAAAATGGAAGATTAATATTATATAAGATTCAGATATGCATGTGAAATTATACCTCTCATATTTGATATAATAATTTGATAATGATATAATTCATGCAAGGATATAATATCCTTTGTGATTTTATAAATATGAGGCTGGTAATCTGAAAAGTAATTAAAGATGTGGTATGCATATGGAAAGATGAAAAAGATGAAAAGATTTATGCGACAAATCATTGAAAGAACCAGGAATAGAAGTCAACAAACATGATTGTTAATACTATATTCTACCAAGATAATTCTGCTTCCTAATAAAAAAAAAGTATTTTTAACAAGTCCAGTAGCTATGCATTTATACTGAAATAATTTGATTTCTAGAAATAACTAAAAATTGTTAACTTTATAGCTGAAACAGTCTACTTTGTAGTTTACCTAGAGCAGGTAAACAACTAATTGTTCATTTTCTCAACTAGAAAAGCACATGGCATTAGTATTTTTGAAACCTATCCAAGTTTAAAATGTTTATATAGTAGTTGGTAAAGTGAAACAGCTGCTTACTGCTGAATTGAACAGGATACCTAGTCTAGACATTTAGACACCGATGATAGTACCCTAAATTATACACTGCTAGTTGGTATGTTGCATATTTCATACACTTGAACTGTCTAAATAGACTTCAGTGAACTAAAATGCTATGAAAATTATGTATCTTTTTTTCAAAGAAATCTCATAATGTTTTCTTGATTCTACAATAATTTTTGTGGTTTTTGTCATGCTTAAGAGAAAAAACTTTGCATGCTGTGACATAAAACTTCATGGGGTAAAAACTTTATTTTTTATTTTACACTAGTATCTAGTGACCTCAGCTAAGTTTTAGCAGTGTAAAGCTGTAGAAGATCACTGTAGAGGAATCAAGAATAAAAGCTGGCTAAGTCATTCACTCAAGATGCAGTATGCAGGATTTCTCTAGTGAATATCGAATTACTCTTAAGAACAGTCTATTTCAAATATCATAGACCCTAATGGTCAGAACACTCCTCGTGAGGAGACACAAAATATACTTTCTACCTAAAAGAGCAGAATAGACACATATCTTCCCATACTCTCAGTTAGTAGCTCACTAGATAAAGCTTGAGGATGTCAGAAGCAAGTATGGGCATTCTAACTCTGCTCACAAAATCTTCTAGGCAGAAAATTTTCTTCTTGACAGAGTCAGAGAGTGTACTTAATTCAGATTCGTGGAGAGTTTCATGAATGTCCAATTCTAATTGCAATTTAGAGGGAAGAAAAAGATTAAGAAAGGAAATAGGTAATTATTGTTTACAACATGTGAAGTAGATCACTCACCTTTATTATTACTAACTAAAATATTTTCTACTGTAAGATTCATAGTTCCAAAGGAGAAGATAAATTCGAGGATCTGAAATTGGTAGATACAAGGTGCACATTTAAAATATCACCATGCATTCTATGCTAGGTAAGAAGTAAGTGGTTAGCACATTACAACACTTAATTCTTAGACCATTATGCTAGAACACTCTTAACATGTTTCTGTGCAGCCAAAGTCACTCTAGTGGCAGCTTGGCTTAGTCCTCCTGATCTCACACTGAAAAGATCAGGAATGCTCATCTGTTTAATGGCAATGGCAGATAAGGACTGGAGGAAGGTAAAAATGATGATCACTTGCAAAAGGAAGAGGATTGGGGGAAGGAAAAAGAAGTTTGTAATTTTTATATTCTTGAGCTTACTTTCACAGGACCAAGAGGAAGGAGCAAGAAAACAAATGATTGGCAGTACTCCGAATAGAACAAGATGAGTACAAGCCAAATTGGAAACTCTAACCAAACCAAATTATGTCAAAGCAATCTCTTTACTTCCCTTGACAGGCTAATAGCCTCCTGAACAAAGGAAAGCACTAACCACAGGCAATGGATTTTCTACAAAAGCTTCTGACAATATTTAACAAGATACTATATGCAACTACAGAGGCATGAGCTAGAAGAAAACAGTACAAAGCAATGTAGATGTGCCAGTAGTCATTAGTAGCACACGATCAACTTAGAAGGTGTCTTGAGCACAGTTTCACAATGGGATTTTCTTTGAGTTTTCGGGTTTTTTGTTTGTTTCTTTCTTTCTTTTAGGTTTTCCTTCATAAACTGAATATTGATGAATTACAAATTATATCAGAGTGGAAAAAAGTAATAAGCATATTAGGGAATATTGGAAATTATGGAATATTAAAAAGAGTATTTCTAATATTAAAATATTAGAAAGTTATTTTTATAAATTTGGAGTCATAGTCTGAAAGGTGACAGTCTGCTCTCTGAGCCTGTAACAAATAGCTTGTTACAGATAGAACAGTATCATCTGTGATTATGTTTATACCTATATATATACACACACATATCTCTTAACTAATACATGTGACTGGAAGGAACAGTGTGAGACATTAGGACTAAGGTCACCCAGAGGGGAAAAGTAATTACTCAAGGCTATGTAATATTCCAAACAGGAGTTGAATCAATACTTCAGGATCTGTTGGTCAGCTCTAAGGTTTTCTTAGTTATGAGCAAAATCTGATTGAAGTAAGTGGCAAAGATTACAATAGACATAGCAGATATTTTACCTTCCTTTGCACAGATCATTATTATCAACTAAATTTAACAGTGGTTTCCTGCTCCAGTCCTACTTAAAGCTTAAGCTCAAATAGGAAAATATCCAAGAGCATACACTGCAGGAACTGATTTGCTATTGGAAACCTGACTCCATTTTTTTTCCCCATAGAATAAGAGGATGCACTTGGAAACATGTGTGTATCATTTTTCTAGACATAAACTAGATAAATAACAAGCATTTATTAAATAATATATTTCCTATTTTATCAACTACACAGTTCAATAAATATTTCTCTCTTTTTTTTTTTTTTACATTTATCTTTCCTTTGTTTTTATTTGAAACATGAATCCCAGACCAGTCAACACCTCAGGACATCATGTTGTTCCATTCTGACAGCAAAGTGGACAACAAATTCCAGAATTAAGCCTTATTTCAGAAAAATAAAAGACTAAAATCAATACAATGATTTTTTGTTTGTTTGTTTTGTAGACACACATAGGTTTTATTTATCATGTTATCCAGGGAAAATATTAGATTGTTCTGACATTTTGAATAGCTGCAGAAAGGTATTTCTGCTGGTTTTGCTTAATATGCAGAACTATTTTCAACTTTCATCTTAAAGGGATTTTGGAAAAAAATTATATCTAATTTTGAATTCAGATAGAATTCACACTCTCACACTGTTTTGGAAAGAACAAACAGGAACAGCAACATTGCAACAAGGGGGCTGCTTGTCCTTAGCCCACTCACCAGTCATTTAAATGACATGTCTGCTCAGGAAGACAGCCGCTTGGAATGTCATCCTTTTCCCTTCAAGCAGTGTCACCCACACTCCCCTAACCAGTGCCAAAGTAACATGTGTAGAAGCCCCTTCTTCTGGTTTCCTTGGGAAGAAAGAAGGCAATAAGACAGGGAGGAAGGTATTTTGCATTCCATACCTCCAGATTCAAGCAAGTAGCATTTTAGGTACACTGCAGACTTCACCCACTGCAATAAAACCTGTTTTGATGAGATTTTCTGTAAGACACAATAAGCACTATAGCCTGAACAAGCAATTCCGAGACATGTATGCAAGTAATTTAATGCTCCTTGATAAAATGAGAATTTACTAAGAAGCTGCTTTTAGTTAAAGAGGATTAAAATTTTAGGTCTTTATTATATGCTGCCTTGCCATTACAGTTTTATTCTTCAGCAAAGAAAGACTGTTCATTTTTGGAGGGCAGCAATTGGCAGCAGGTAGATCCCTGAGACCACAGTGCAAAGAAGCTCTGTAGCTATTCACTATTGCTTGCTTCTTCATGTTACAATCACTCTAAGTAATCTACACCAGGAAGCCAGAAAGATTATCCAAAGCAGCAGAGCTAAACTGTCAGATAAAACTTTGTCAACTTACACTTTGATGTCACTGGCAAAAGGAAGTGAAGTAACAGATTGTGATAGAGCAGAGACAGAAAGGCAGTCCAGGTGGTATAAGGAGAGGAGACTAGTGCTTCTCTAGAGTTCTCAGTTTATTTTTCGGAAGATAAATAAGCAACTCATGGGATTAATTTTATATGCAATTTAATACCTGCAAGATGCCTCAGTAACTTCTTGTATACATAATTTTCAGGTTACTATATGAAGTCATTTTTCATGACTGAATCATCCAACAGAGAATCCTGTAAAAGTAAAATGACAGACAACACCACCTGTGCCACTGATATAAATTTCCTCAGGCTCTGTGAGTGCATGGCACTCCTTAAGTAAGGCCAGATGCTACAATGAGGCATTTGATTATTAGCAGCATATTTTTAGGGCTTTGCTAAAATCAGTGCCTGGTGAGAAGGCACCTCAGTTGGATAAATACTGTGGCTCCTTCATATTGGTCTATGTCTTCAAGTTCTTTTCCTGCGAATCTCCAAAATAAGCAGGTCATATTATCTTCCTTGTTCCTTAACATCTCAATATTCCCCTCCCCCCGAATTATTATGTGTTACATAGAAGAAAATGATGGATAAAACGTAAAGAGATTGCATAATATTTCCCAAAGTATCAAAGCACAAACAAAACCCAAATCTTACCTCAGTCAGAAACAGCTATCATATGGACTAACTGGATTAGCAATATCTGACATGCCTACTGGATAAAAGTTCATTCAGGCTTTCAAAAGGACGAAGCTATGGCAGGAAATTAAAAGGAAACCTCAAAGAAGATGGCCTTATTAAGACTCATAGGGAATGTCAGTATACCATTACTTGTTTTTATTTAGTCACAGCTGAATACACTGTTGAGAAGAATGCTCAGAATGGTGACTACCTTTAAGTAGAGAAATGGGTGAGGGGAGAGATTAAATACTTTCACATAAGTTTCAGTATAGGAATATGGTGAATTAACCATAGGAGTGCAGCTAATGCAGATATTTGTCTGTCTGTTCTGTTGAAAGACGTTTTCTCTGCAGCATTTAATGCAAAACTATACCTGAATTAGAGAAGAATCTACTTACCTGGAAAAAGAGAGCTTGAAATTGCTTATTAGTTAGCAGTGTAATGTATTTATGAGCACACTTGAGGCAAAATATAAACAAATAATAAAGTAACATATTCAAGTATTGCACACAAATAACTGTTAGAATTCTTTCTCAAAGTGATTTAGAAAATGACTCATTATGTATAATGCAGGCTGTGCAAGGAGTTTCATAAAGCAGGTATTGTTATCAAAGGCACTCATAAATTATGAAAGCAAGACTTCTGAAATAAAAGCAAATGAAACAGCATTGGTGAAAAGTTCTAGTCATTTCAGAAATTTATAATCACGAAACAAAAACTACCAAAGATCAAATCTTCCAGGACTCAAAGAATTATTCTTTATTAATAATAATAAAAAAGAAAAAAGCCCATCCAGGGACAGGATTAAGGTCTTCTTAGGAATATAGTTCACAAACAAATTCAAGCTGTGTTACACTGGGCAGTAGTAAGGAAAAACTGTATATTCAGAAACCAGCAAGGAACAAGTCAGAGTAATCATACAGTGGCATAAATTACTAGTAATTTTTTCACCAGTTTTTCAGCCTGTAAGACTATGTTTTCCTTATAAAGAAAGCAAGTTGATTTCTGTATAAAAGAGCGAGCTTTTGATATGAAGCCTATATGCGGAAGCTCTCATATGTTCAGCTCTCATTTAAATCTGTTTGAAACCAAAAGGAGTCTTTGAATCTATATGTCACTCATACATAGATTTACACAAGAAATTAAAAAACAATAGTAATGGTAGTGACAACTAAAAATAGTGATTTAAAGGGTTTGCTTCAATCAAAGATCAATTTCTAAAATGAGTTTCCACTAGGCATGCATCAAAGAAGAATAGTGTAAGAAACCAGCAGAAGAAATAAAATAATTTCTATAAATTATTATCAATAAAGAGCAGAGAGGGAGTTGGGTTCCCAAAAGCACAGAGGAGCAGATTTTTACAGCTATACCAGGTGTGTGCAATGGAACTACCTCGGAAACACCAGGAAGGACACAATGATCTCTGCTTTTTGGAAGATCAGAGCATCAGTCTAAGGCACTAAGAGTAGTGATACGTCTAATAGGAGCTGCTATATGCTACACCAGGGCAAAATTACCATAGTAATAATGCCAATTTTGCCTTGTACACATATTCTATTTTGAAATTTTTATTCTAAAAAGAATCATCCCAAAATTATATAATCAATTCATTTTTAAGTCTGAATACATGCAGATTATTTTTTCCTACAGAACAGCTGTTAAATATAGCTGAAGCAGAATCATTTTGCCCATATTAAAATATATGAATACATTTTGCCATGTAAATAAATATTAACTGACAAGTGAATCACTAGGAACATTACAGCAGACAAAATGAGACCTTTTTGTTTGTTTACTAATCATCTGCATTTATTTACAGTGGTTGCATTTAGACAATATTGTGTTATTACTCTGTTCCTAGCTTGCAACTTGAATATGCTCTTTTCTTCTTGCATCTCACAGTTTTCCTCTTTTTATTCTATTTTTCTCTAATGTCAGAGACTACAAAATATGTTAGTAATACCAGTTTTCTTGATTTCTATTTCCACTACACATGTATTATAAGAGTCATGCTTTTCCTTCCATTTTGGTGATATTTTGGTTTATTTCATATGGAGAAGAGCAACAGAATCATGTCTCAAAACATTAAAGACAAACTCAATGTGATCACTAACTTGAATGTTAAGTCATGTCCAGTATATTTTGTTGCAAGAGTCTTCTTGCTAGTATATACCTAGATATTGAATGTATGAATGCATTAAATTTAACTGCTTAGAACTTTCACGTTTGGGGAGATAGTGTGTTTTCTTTTCTTGTTGGCAGCTGAGAAAACCTACATCTTTCAGTAGTTCTAATAATGATTATGCCTTTTTCAGTGATTATATGGTATATATCAAAATTCCTTCTTCAAACAAGGTCATCTATTCCCGTACAGCCATCTTGCTGTAGTGGTTGTCACACTTACACTTCTTCATCAGGAGGAATCTTCCTTGGGCATCTTTCAGAAATGAACTAACCATCAGCAGAGGTTGCATGTTTCCTGCCTCTTATTAACGCAAAAGTTGCCTCCTGTTAGCTCAAATTTTGTTTGTGCTACTGTGTCCTTATCTCATATTGTTTGCAATTATTTATCTCAGATATCAAAAGTAACTTCAAGGAAAAGCTAAGATGGAATGCCTTTTTTATTAAATAAAGGAAGGTTAATAGAATAACAGGATGGAATGAAAGTGTACTGAAATTGATGTACAGATGGACAAAAAAGTCTCTGGTGAGAAATTCTTCAAATCATTTATCCATGTTGGAGGAAAGAGTGGTGAAATGAAGGCTATAATGAAGATAAATTATTATGTGAATAATTCACCTTCTGTCAAGAAGAAAGGCCTGGTATTCTCATTTTACTACTTCTATGTACAGCAGGCAATCTTTAAATGTTTTAAATGTACCAAATAAAGGTCCAATAAAGACCATGGAAGTAAATTTGCAAAGATTGTGAGGTCTGTGTACTCTAAAATATTGCATCTATCCATGTACTAGTATCTCATATGATTCATATATCACTTCTAGAAAACTTAACCACTGCTACCATCTGCTGGTTAATTTAACCTTGTATATATTCACATCAAGGAAGAAATAGAAAAAGATAGGAAAGCACACCAGACAATGTTTTTGAAAGTGAAGGTAGTTTCATTTTTATGGACTTCACTATTCTAATTGAACTCTTTTCTGTTATCAGAAATGAATAATCTTACTGCCATAGGATGAATAATCTTTTTACTTCTAAATTATTTACTGGAATAATTCCTGACAGGAAGAAATAATGACCTATGATATTACTTTCCTTTGTATTCATTTTTTCTTCCTGTAGTATCTCTTATAACTAGGTCACTGTTGCCTGCTGTACAGAATCTTCCATGTTGAAAGAGGGAAAAATGGCAGTGCTACATATTACTGCTTTAGCAGCTGAGTTGGTGTTGAATTCACTTTCATGGTGTCTGTGATTCAAGTAAGAAGAAGAAAAAAACCCGTAACTGTCTCTTGGAAAGTTACATTAAGTGGCTGCAATAATTGCTCTACATTAAAAAGTCATGCAGACAGTAGTTGCCATGACAACTGAACCTTGAACAGTTAAAGGCAGAAAAAAAAAATTATTCCACAATGTTACTGAAAACTAAGGCTAATAATTTAATTATATGGTTAAACCTGATTTCATACGCTTTAACATTTAACATTTCAAATATAAGGGAAAACATCATCATGACTTTAAAGTGCATTTTTCTAACTGAAAACAGAGGAAAGGAATATATATTATTCTTGAAAAGCATTCTAACAATATCGTGGTGTTGAGCAGTTCTGTGAAAATAACTACAGAAAGCAACAGAAGTCCTCATTAAAGTATCTGCTTGGAAAAACAATCAACTAGTAGAGTCTGGCAGCAGACCAGGCAAACAATGATGAGTGTTAGCCAGGTTGTATGGATGAGGATCTACACTCTTTCATATTTCATCTGTTTTCAGATCTACTCTTCTGAGGCAGCCCAGAGCTCAGGACCAGATCAGATAGATCAGGATGCCGCTGAGGTTCTGGTCATCTTTGCTTCTTTTAAGTTTTTGAAGTGACTCCTCCT
Source organism: Nothura maculosa (assembly GCA_032353885.1). Lineage (NCBI taxonomy): Eukaryota > Metazoa > Chordata > Aves > Tinamiformes > Tinamidae > Nothura > Nothura maculosa. The sequence continues at coordinate 488,570 of JAUBOD010000242.1, read as the reverse complement.
TTTAATGGAGAAGTCAGTCAAAAATTAATAAAATAACAATGCAAATATTGATGGTGGAGCATATCTGTCTTGCTCTTTGTTGCTGAGGAACTGAATCACTACAAATAGTAACTCGACAGGAGCTTTAATTCATCAGTAACGTTGTACAGAATTCTCTAAAAATGCCCTGATTTTGGTATCTTCTTCAGGTGGACAGGAGATGCTTGTTAAGAAGGTAGGCTAGTTGTGAAAGCAGAATTAGAAGTATAGCATCTGGATGTGATGGATACGCTCCTTTCCCAGCTCAACCTGACCTGTACCTTACATGCAGCCCTGTTGAGTTGCTAACGACCAGCGATTTATCTAATCCTGGTCGGCGCCACCATTCTGATTTCTTCTCCCACTCAGACTCAACATAACAGTCCTGAAGGCTGCATCCCAAAGGGGAGGTAAGGCTAATACAATAGCCCATGATCCTCTGAAATGAAAGAATGACTGTAAGTCAATCAACTTATCCTGTAAATACGTGGACAGCCCGAGAGCCCCTTGAGCTCTCCTGGCATGGCAGCGAGGTGCACATCAGGATCTCCCCTTGAGCTGGGACGCCTCTCAAGGATACTCCTCGAGGTTAAGAGATCCCCTTTCCACAACAGATTTGT
>JAUBOD010000242.1:463053-487832 GCA_032353885.1 Nothura maculosa | reverse complement strand
CTCTTTCTTTAACTTTACTTTGTAACGCTCTCTTTCTTTAACTTTCCTTTGTAACATAAGCACCCTCAGTCATAAACCATTGACCAGGTCTGGGACTAGGATTGGATCCAGCTGCACCCAGACTCCTCTCAGAAGTAGCCTGGAAAGCAAGGGGGTCCAATCTGAACCTCGTGACCAAACAGGAGGGTATCCCAAGATAATCATGTATTATCTTGTGCCTCCATGCAGTGGATAATAAGTGATCTTGCCGTAGAATCTCGTGAAATCATTATTATACTAATAAAACATATTGTTAGTTCGCTATTCGAGTGAAGTGCATTTTGTCACTCGCTTCGCCGCCACTCGTTCGGCCACACTGGGTCTTCTTTCTCTAGCTCTGGGGCCAAAAAAACATCTGTGCCAAACTCTTGTTTCTTTGGCATTTATGTGAATTATAAGTATAAAATAACCAAAGAGTAACACCTCAGTTTTGCTCTAGTTTAACCAGGAACAAAATCTGAGCATTCTATTTTAGATTAGATTTAAAGGCAAAAAACATACCATTGCTTTCTTTCTCTACTAACAACCTTGCTAAAATAAAACAGACTTGAGCTTTTAAACAAGGGTTCATCTTAACTTTTGATGTTCCATTGTTAAAATATGTTCCTTGTTTTTCAGTTTTGACAAGAAAAGAAACTAATAACCAAAAAGAAGAAGAAAAAGAAGAAAAGGAAAAAGAAAAAAAAAAGAAGAAAAAAAGGAAGAAGAAAAATCAAAGAATAGAAAATAAAAAAATGCTTCTGTTATCCCTCCAATTGAGCTAAGAATAAAGATATGCTGGCAACATTTGTCAGATTTCTAGGTTATTTTGCAGACCAGAGAGCTCTGGCTAATTATCAATACTTTTATGCTTATCTTAACAGAAACTTTAGATTTTTGTTGCATTAGTCAATAAGTTGCCATGACATTGAGATAGTTTCTGAAATTGCTTACATTTGTCCTACATTGCTAAAAAGTGGAAATTTTCTTTAAGTGTAAGGTATCAAAAAGCTACTTCAGCCATTGAATATGCTTAGTAAACCAATCTGAAATGTAAATGAATTAAAACAGAGACGTGATTATTTAGACATGACAAAAAAGGAATAATGGGGCCACATGCATCTAAAGCACTACTTTTGACTTAATTCTGCTCCTGTCAGAGAGGGCCAAAAAAGGCCAACACTAAGCACTTTTGAAAAATCTGCCCTTAGGTCAAATATACTTCCAACATAGTAACCAGGCCTTTTGTTTTCTCTTTCATTAAGGCTAATTCCAAAACAATGAAATCAAGTAACAAGACAGGCTATGCAGTTACCCCATTAAAGATATTTTTCTTATGATTTTATGTTGTGGCTTTTTCTCATCTGGCAGTGTCTGAATCTGAAGCTAGAAGTTTCCTGTCTTACAGCCACACATCTGTACACTAAGAGATCCAGCAATACGTGGAGCACATGGGAACACAAACCACTCTACTCCGTTGCGTGATGAGCAGAACAAGGCATTAGAGGAGTGTGCTTAAAACAGAAGCAGTAGTTGTTCTCAAACCTGTTGTCCCTAATTTGCCTCCTCTCAGTTCCTCTCAGTTTGTATAATGTACACCTCTATTTCTCAGCTAAGCTGGTCAGTATGGCTTTCTTATTTTGGGTAAAAAAAATATAACACGAGTAGGATTGTTTAGCTTTGTTTATTAAAGGTATCTTTAGAAATCACTTCAGTACATGGTATTAATTACCTCAGTATATTTTATTTTTACTGACATCTCAACAGCTGATTCATTTCTTTAAATAAATCTCTCCCTGGCGCAATTTGTGCATATCTGAAAACCACCACGTAATTTGGCACAATGCTATACAGCTGGCAGCCTTTGCTGAAGAGAGGTCCAGGACCCCTAACTAAGAAGTCACCACAAGCCAGGACTGAGGTGCATTGAAAGAGTTACATAGGAAGATTTTCACAGTGGTTGCCTGTACTGTTGCTGTTAGTTTTTCACTTTCAGGAGCATTGATGTCATGCAGAAAAAATACATATGTATGTTTAAGCCTTTCTCTCTCAGCTTAAAAGTCTATTTGCCCCACCCTACCTCAGGCTCACAAGAATTTTCCATTTCCTAGCACACATTTTCACAATTGCAATGTACAGAATAGAGTATAGAATACAATACAGTACCTGAGAAATATCTTTGTTACTAAATAACCACACCAGCATTTAACCCTTTCAGGTACTTGCCATTTTGCAAGCACATTCTGAACAGCCTCTTTGAATCAAATTCTATTTAACAGGTATTTCTGAGATTATGCCTAGCAAAAGATTGCCGTGTGATTACGAAAACAAAAATTGCTGGAAAAAAACCCTTTTTCACATTTTAATTACTTTCAAAGCTACAGGAAAAAGAAAACCAACAATATAAATGTTACAAAAGATTAAAAATGCTACCAAATAACATATAAGAGAAAAGACTACTGCTGTGATTCAATCAGTTGGCTCCTACCTGCTCATTTCTAAGGGAAGACAAACAAATACAATTAGTACAGGTAAAATAATTCCTATTGTGTTGCAGCACCATCTGTTGTCAGCGTGTGGCTGCATATATATAATATTCAAGCTTTGACTCATACTGAAAATGGGATTGAGATTATAATAGAATATTTTTATTCTCTAGGTTACACCACAGTTTGCTTACCTGTTTGCTGTTATTTGTGTCCCTAGAAAATCTTACCCATCTACATTACAATAATGTGAAGCAAAATTAAATCTAATAGTCTAGGTGCTAGGAAAAGATATTTTAATATTCAGAATAGCATCAACAAACTTTATAATCACACTGTGATATGTTCACTGTTACCTTTTAGTTTGGTGTGGAATCCTACTTTATACAAGAGTGTAAGAGTACATGATGGACCTTTAAAAAAGAGAAAGAAGGCTGTTAAGGATGGACAACAACAACAGCAACAGTAGCAAAAACAAACAAAAAACCTTCCATTTTGGATTCAGAGGACTTTTTAGCAGCCACAGGAAAGTATGTAAAAATGAAAGGAAAAATGATTCTGTCCCAGTACTTTGGAATCTGTTAAAGGGAGTTTTTCTGGGTTAGAGGCAGCCTGCTCTTGCAGCAGCAGAGGGCTCTCCCTTCCTAGCCAAGAGGGCTGGGAGAAAGAACTCTGCTCTGTTAACAAAAGCAGTAGCCGGAAGCTTCTGGGTTTTGTTTTGTTTGCTTCCATAGCCACTAGTCTCCAAAAAGAAGCTGAATTTAAGTGCAAGTAAGTAGGCAGATACATAAGCCAAAGCAATAATGTGTGTGTATTATATATATATTCTTATAGCATGCCAGATACCACAATTTCTGAAAATCAACGGGCTCTATTTTTCTCAGGGTGGGTTACCCTTGCCTCATATTCAGTAATTCTTTCACACAGATGGCCAAGCTACAGTCTAATGGTGAAATAAGGATTACGTCTTTCCTGAGAGTTTTTTGCTCAGGTTAGGGCAGGTTAGTCAGAGTTTGGCACATCTGTAACCCAGAAGCAATGACTAAAGCCTTTTCTTCATCATATAGCCAAAATGTTGGCATTCTTGTCCTGATCTAAGGCAAGCACATGCCCAGTCCCAGGACAGTCATAGTGTTGTTCATAGGACTAGAATGTGATTTGAAGCAAGTGATATTTGCAGTTCCAGTTACACAAGCAGGAAGGTGTGTTCGTGTATCTTTGAATGCCAGAAATTTCCCTGAATGGTAATTGAATTATTCTGAATGCATCATATTGATCTGGAAAAGTTGAATAAAGTGTTTATTTTTATTTTTGATTAACTTTGTACTGAAAGCTAAGAAGAAATGAAGTAATTTTTTTTCTGATCTTATGCAAATAAATGCATTCAGCTCTGCTTGATCTTCAGTGGGAGATCAATATACTCAAAATAGTCAGGAATTAGGGAAAGGTAACACTCTCAAATCATTCGAAATATGGATTGGAATTCCACAGCACAGAAAAGAGAATTATGTCAACGTGTGGGATTCAGAGTAAAAGGCCCTGTCACCTCCTCCACTTTGTGGAACCAAACCAAAAAATGTTGCCAAAAATTTGAGATGAGAGAGTATGTGTTGTTTAAGATTGGTGGAAGTTTTATTCCTTTTGGAAAATAAGTTATTCACATGCAAACACACACCTGTCAAGGCATTTCTGCTTTTCCCCTAGAAAGGAAGAACTGCCAAATACAAAGCACTGAGGAGAAAAAGAGCGGCACACAAGAGAGGTGGAAGAAAAGACAGTTCAAGTGCACATTGCTATCCATTTTGCTCATTTGGGAGAAAGTGCTTGATTTTTGATGGATATTCTGAGAAGGCAGTGTTTTGACTGCATGAACTGCACTGTATTTATTGGAAAGAATAACATTTTTTTCTCCTCAAGAAATCAGTGTAAAATGAAAAGATGAGCTTCTCACAGGCTGCTGGACACGCTGGTTGCCTGCGATAATTAATATGTGGTTCGCTGTTAGAGCAGAGAATGGGAAAGCAGCTTATATTAATCCAGCAGAATAATTGCACATCTTCAGGATTTTTTTTTAAAGATGCAGTCATCTGTAGAGGAAAAACATACACTTACATGCAGTTTAAGTGAACATATTTCCCCATTTTTGAAATCTTTCTCATATTTAAATCTCCAACTGTATTTTTGATAAATCACTATTTTCACCAGTATTATTAATTCTTTGACTTTTATTTGAATTTCATCATTCACTAGTATATGATCTTCCATTCTACCTCACTCTAATTGTATTGGCATCCATTAAAATGATTTTCCTCACAGTTACTTCTTTGAATTTTTTCATTAATTTTCAAAAGCCTGCTGTCCCAGGAAAGTTCTATAATTCTTTCCCAAAATCTGTGCTTGTGCTCATATTACTTCCATCGTTACCCATCAAAACTTTTGATGTGGTGGATTTAAGTTTTTTTTTTTTCATTTGGGGAATATCCTCCTGGTATATCATAGAGATGTCTTTTCAATCAAACACTTACCACAGAGCCTGTCACTGAAGGAAGAACTGTTGTATAACTGGTTGCATAAGGCAGTTTTATTTCAAAAAGTCTTCTTCTAGGTAACACTTGCTTCTTGACAATAGTCACATTTTGTCTGTTTTTAAAGACGTTCAGAATAGAAATTTGTAGCTCAGAAACCACATTTTTCCCTGTGTTTGTTCAACACTAATTTGATAATAATTTGTCAATAAAAAGGAATGGAAATCAACAATAAGGAATGGAAATCAATAAGAGTGGGCACAAATATGTTTATAGTCACAGGTTTTTTTAATAATAAAAGAAGGTTGAATTTAGGGGGAAAAAAATATATTATACAGTAAGGTCATAAAAAAGCAAGCAACATGTGCTGCGCAAGCAAAATTATCTGGAAAAGTCAGTGAGCAGTGAGAAAAAATACATTGCTGATGATATTACAGATGAATCTGTAAGCACAAGTGCAAGGTGTGAATAATGGCAGAAACATCTTACTAGGCTGGGAAATGAAACAAGGTGAAAATCAATGTCAGTAAATCCCAGATGATGCATTCGGGGCCAAACGCTCCGGAGCTCCCAAGGCTCTGCACAGACCATTATTCCTCAAGTAGAAACTTGGTGCTATGACAGATAGTTCAGTGAATCAATAGCTTTCTGGAGTGATCAAAACAAGGAAATAAAACAGAAAACATTATTACTGTGCTGTATAAATCCCTCTTTGAATGCTGTGTGCAGTTCTGGTCCTCTCCTTCTGGAGAAGGCACAGCGACAGTGTGATGTCGCTTTGATCATTCAGAAGGCGTTGAAGATGATCAAAGGTAGGGAACAACTTCTGCATGAGGAATTCAAGACTAGATCGGGAAACTTCAGGCTGGAAAAGGAAACTACTGGAGAGAATGGAATAAGATAGATATCTAAGAAAAACAAGGGAGCCTTGATGACACAGCAAGGGAGTGATGGATTACTGTCTTTTTTGTAGCAAGAAGTGTCTGGCTGCAAAGAAAACCAGTAAGACTAAAGTTGAACACCACATAGGTAGTTCTTGTCATGGAAGGCATTGTAGATGATAACATTTATACAGAACGAAGGAAAAAACAGACTTAAATTCAGAAGAGAAATATATTGAAGGTTTAATAAGGTTTAATATCAATTAATTAATGCTGGTATTATATACTATATCTTAAATAAGTTTTTTATATATATAAAATTATATATTATTAATTAATAAGTTTTAATAAATGTGTAAAATCACACCCACCTCAGGGAATTTATTAGGCTGAAATTAGATGTAGCCTGGAAAGTACTTCTGGGGAAAGTACTGTAAAAACATCTGATTTGAAGTGATACCCTGGGCACCTGTTCATTGCCTCTGTTGGAGACTGCATCTCACCTAGGTAGACTTGAGACTCGTCTTCATCCAGAATATTTTTATATATTCTACACGCACAGCTAGATACTACTACTAGATGGCTATCCATGCTTTTAAAATATGTACATAGAAGAATGTTAAACACACACATTTTCCTGCTGTCATTTAACAGGAGATTCTTCTCCTATCTGAGCAATTATTTCTTATCCCATTTTACAACACACAAGGACCAGTGATGTGCTTTTTGTTCAGAAATGCACACATCTCCAAGGTTTTCAAGCAGCAGTATTATCTAGTTACTGTCTTAAATGTTATAGCTGGTGTTTTTTTATTAAAAAAAGCATTTTGAATTAAAGACTGTTAGTAATTTTGTGAATTTGTAATTTTGTAAAATGTAAGTTGAAAGATTGAAAAAAAGTGGCAGGAGTTGAGAGGGGCTTGAATTCAAGATTGAAAGAAAATTTCAGAATTTTTCATCAGCTACTTTGGAGGGATGGAAAGTAATAAGATTTTTTGCACTCATCAGAAACAGATCACAGAGAAGCATGCACTGATAAGGGAAAAAAGGAAAGACAGATAACTTTATATTCTTACTCAGATGAGTGGTTCTGTTTACAACCCATGCAGATTCCCATATTTGAAATAATTAAAAGACAAAGAAATCACCTTCTCATAATGAAAAAAAAAGAACAAGTTAATTCTCAGGAAACTAGCTTTGACGAAGGTCAAGCAGTCTTTTTAGTCTTTTCTGATGAGTCAGTCTTGCTGATAAAACAACAAAAGAGAAAGATTTTGGTAAACACACTGAAAACTTAAATAAATGGTCTGCTTACATGTGTTTCTCTTGTTTTTCTGGAGGGAATGGAGGAATCTGTTTGGAACTTCTCCCTCTAATCACTCTGGTACAGGCTATTGTTAACCTCAAGAAATGTAGTGTACCACATGGTGAGCCTTCAGCTTAATATCAGAACTCCATTAGAAAGCAGAAAAATATTCCCAGTTTTCAGCTTTATATAATCTGAAATGGGTTTATACTTACGTTCTTGAGGGCACGAGCACATTGTCTTGCCAGAAGCCTCCACTAGCAGGTGACCTACTTTTTCTGAAGGGCTGTTCTCTCATCTTCCAGTTTTGATCTTAAGAAAATTATATTATCTGTATCTCTATATTGGAGTGGATCTTCTTCTGACAGGCTATGATAATTATGCAGGTATTAAAAGTGGATTTTGACTTACAAATGAGGAACAAATAGTTCTATAAAGCAGATGGAGAAATTGAAAAGTAGTAGGACCTATGATAAATCTCTAAAATATCCCTAAGCCCTCTTCTTGCTTTAAATGCTTTCCTTAACTGACCTTTGAAACTCCTGTGAAGTGGAATTGTTATATTAGTTTTACATTTAGACAGCTACAGAATACAATTTTGAAATTGAAAACTTTTATATATATTTCCTCTTGAAGTATCAACTACAACAGAAGTATCAGTTCAAAATTGCCGAGCTATTATGCTTCATGTTTTTGGGTTTTTTTTTTAAAGCATAGCCACAGAAAACTTCTTTAACTTGGTATCAATTAACACATGTTGATTGTTCTTACAAAACTATAAGACTATATTTCTTAGGTTTGTTATGTTATAGGTCATTATAAGATGATGATCTATTTTGTTAGCAGACATACCCTTCTACTTTTTAGTTCCTAGTTTTTACCTACTGAAGTCTGAATGATTTGCATTAGCCACTCAGAGCACTCTCTTTCAGTCAGTCTTGCATCTTTGGTTAAAGCAGAGTCCCAGATCTCCTGTGCTTAAAATAGTCAGATATTTTATTTAGTCAAGAAATCAGACTAGAAGTGTGGGACGGCAAAGCTCTTTAGTTATTAAATGTCGATGACAAAGATGCAAGTAAAATACATGTCAGTGAGTCTCACTTCTACCTTTTACAGCCTGAAGCAAAAGGCTGAAAACTAAAGATGGAATTGCCTGGCAAGATCTGCTTTTGCAGTTTCTAAGCAACTTCTGAAAGACATAATACTAGGAATAAGCTTTCACCCAAGGGCTCATCAAACTGAACCCTTGACGAATTAAGAAGTATTCTATATGAATTTTCATTAGGTATCACAGTTGTGTGCTCAGCTACACAGCTAGTTACAATGGATTTGCGGATTGGAACCTTCCGGCTGTTATTGAATAAAGTGGCTCCACATGGAAGTGCAAGTCTTGATCCTGGAAAGCAAACTGGGTGGCTACAATCTTGGGATTGCACAGTGCCACTCACTTCAAAACAGTCTCCCACTCTTTGTAGCTCTAAGTGCAAACTGAAGTGCATTCACTGTCTTTAGAAGACTGGAGGATAATTTAAGCCTCTTCAAATATAAAAGTGAACTTTGTACAGCAAAGGTTGCAGACAAAATGTTACCGTAATCAAGTGGTTTGCCAAAACAGATAAGGAAGGTACCTCCACCCCACAAAGCATCTCCCCAAAAGACTCCACTGCCAAACGTTTTCCTTGGGCCATTTCCCTCTAGGAAATTATTTCTTATGCTTTTGTCTTGTCCATGTATATCACCATAACAATATGGTTAAGACTTCCATTTCTTTGTTTTATGGACATCTTTAAAAGAGGAATTGCTGTAGCAGTACAGGTGATATGATACTGGTTCCATAGGAAAGAGGTGCTCTGAGACCTGATGCCTAGAAGTCAAAGAAATGGTAAAAAAAAAAAAAAAAAGAAAAAAAGAAAAAAGTGGCTATCAGACAGGGATTCTCAATAGGAATATCTGGCCTTCAATACAGAACAGATGCATAAATACATATTGCACATATTGCCACATTAATAATGTCATGCGTTGAAAGATTTATTTTATCTGTATCCAGTCTACCGTTGTTATTCTCACATCCAATTATAGTTGGCATCAGTATACAACCTCATGCACTATCCAAATGAAAATTTTCACTTTGGAGACATTTGACATCTACTCTGAAAGCATAAAAGAAGTAAGGGGAGATGATTTTTATATACCGTACCTTTAGAGGATACCTCTTCAGAGGTGGCAAGCCCTGACAAACAATATTTTATTATCAAAGTATTATGGCTTCTTAAATACAGAGATAAATGCAGCTGCTTCAGATTACTCAAGTCTATATTTAGCCACTACATTGCATACTAACTTAATCTTAGACATAAATGTGTTTTCTAAAACGATTTCACAGCTGTCTAAAAGTTAAATGCTTCTTGGTTATATTTCCTTGTTACAAATTTCTCAGAGAAGCTCAATAGTTGTTGAAGAAAACAAACATGGTAGCAATAAAAATTAAAATGATCTTTGTATCTGTTATATCTCCAATATATAGATAGGAAAATTTTTTATTTTATTTTATTTTTCAGGAAGTCATAGGATACAAAATCAATAAAAGATCACAGATACTTACAGCTCCTGAAAAAGTTAAAAGGTAGAATTTCTCCTAAAGTGAATCAAATTGTATTTCTTCAAATCTCTCTGCTACCAGTTTCTACATTTTTTCTCACAGATTTTTTTTTTTTGCCTAACATTAAATATCAGTAAATATCCAGTAAATGCAGTAAATATCCATTAGAGCCCCAGATCTGGCCTTTTGGAAGGGTTAAGTCTAAATAGGTGGACATGAGAACATTCAGAAGTCATGTTAAATACAGATGCTTCATGAAAACCTTGAATCAAAATTTAATTAAAAAATATAACTCAATTTTACTCTCTTGCACTTTGTTCCATTTCCTCAACTTTTCAATGTTTAATGTTTTCCTAAGAGTGACGTGCATCTGCTTCCACACTGATTGCTCCACTGTTCAGATGGTTACTGATTAATCTGAGTGGAGTTAAGGGATTATCCTCAGATAAGACTCTTTCCAGGCACATGTGTTTTTTTTCAGTATCACAAGCCAAATATAGTTAATTTTGCAGCACTGAGCATGATTTTCTTCCCCTAAATACGGAATTACCTTCTGATTGTCCCATGTAAATATGCAGCGTATCACAATGACTACTTGTTGAAGCAATTTGCTAGCTTATTTTTGACATATAATACTTTTTTTTTTTTTTTGGGGGGGTGTTTGCAGCCTACATGCTCTTAAGGATGAAAACAAGTGCTTATCAAATGTTAATGGCCAACCCCATGCTTTAGAAACTCAGCACATAAAGTTCCTACAATGAAAGGATGATTGTTCAATTTCTGTTTTTGACATTCTCATCTAAAATTGCATAAAACAATACAGCTCATTGGGTATCTAATAATTACTGTTTTAATGTCCCTGAGATCACTGCCAAATGCAAGGATTAAAAGTAATACCTTTCTATTCAATAAGTTACAGTAAAGTGGGTCGCAGTAACTGAAGGATTAACACAGTTAATCTCTGAATAGGACTTCAAGTGCTTGTGTTTTGAAAAATAGTGAGCATAGGACAGAATCATGATGTCATCAATCTCCTATAGTCACCAAATTCATTGTTATTTGCAAAAGGATAAGGAAATGGCCTGCTAAACATGTGGTCTTAAACACAACTATGGCCTTTTCCATATTAAGTCCTGCCTGTCTGGGCTCAGTTTCTAGTGCAACATGATTGAGAAGGCAGCAACCAGAACAGCTCTGCATTCCTCCATTCCTTTCTGCCATTAGATGCCTGAATTAGATGCCCTGTTTTCCTCAGGGTCCGCCCCATAGCAAACCTCCTGATGCCTATATACAAAGAACACTGGTGCACGTATACAGCCTGCAGCTGTTCTAAGCCAGAGTCGCAAGGGCTCACTCTTTCGCTGTTCCCGAGCAAAGAGAAACAGGATGAGCTATGGTTAACATGAGACGCTATGAAAACACATTTTCCCCACTGCTCTCTTTTCCAATCAGTTATGCTTCTCTGCAGTGAGTGGAAAATACTGACATTCTCCATCAGACTGCAAAAGCTGCATCAGTGTGGAGGTCAAGGTATCAGTCTACAAGTTTTGATGAGATTGTCTGCTGTTGTAGTGACAAATGTAGGTAAGTGCCCTGTTAAGAAAGAATGAAGGTATGGTGAGCTTTAACAAGATACAGAAAGAGTGAGTGTGTGTGTGCATGTGTGTATTTAAACATTGAGATTTATAACAGACATTGAAGTTTATAAAAGGTACTAAAGGCCATAACATTAAATAGCTAGGAAATAATTATTACCACTCTCAAGATACTATAATTGAAAGCTAAGCAATGCTAATGGGAACATCAATTACACAAGCTTACAAGCAGAGTACATGAGGAATTAACCGCACCATGTTCTTTGTGCAAAGCCCTACAAAGTTAAATGAATAATCAATACTCTTGGCACATTTCTGGAAAGACATTGACTTTTGTTGTTGAGACATTCTAGAAGTAATAAAAGGTCATTAAATATCAATAAGAGCCCACAGTTAAGGCATGTAGAGGAAGATGTAAAAATAGAAGACATACAAGTTTTATATTTAATCTTGCATGCTCAGAGGTTCTTCAGTACTGCCACAGTAATGAGCTTTAGAACTGCAGCAGATTCTACCTATTACAAGTATGCAAGAAATTTAAGAATGAATGGAAAGAATAGAATAAGTTTACACTTCAGTATGTGTATAGGAAACAATATATATATTATATCCTATAATCCACAGTTGTAATGAGATACTTGAAAGAAACTTTGGTATTTGCTGGAAATGTTTGGAACTAGATGCTGTTTTGGAGGAAAAAAAAAAGACTGAAAGGCAATATATCTAACATTATTTCAATATATATTTGACTGAAACTACATTCTGTTGAAAATCAGCACCTTATGATCTCAAAGTAATTATATATCCATTTTATGATTAAACTGAAGAAATATTTCTATATGAAAAATCAAAGATGTATGATCCTTCAGTGCAAAGCAATTAAGCAAATAAAACCTCATCCCTGGCTTTTCAGTTGAGATGCTTACAGGAAATACAGAAAATTAAATGGACAAAACCAAGCTTCTATTTCCTTGTATAAGTCTCTAGGGAGAGATGTGATATTAAACGTCATTGTACTGTAATGATAGGCTTCAGTCTTTTACTAAGCTTGCCCAGCCCAATGGCAACTGATGGCTACACTTTTCAACTTAAAATCAGACATATTTTGCTAGATTATGTATTTACTGACTTTTATTCCTTTCTCTGCAAAAAAGAGTAAAAACTGCCTAAATGCTTCATACTAATTACTAATGGGAAAATATAGAGGGATAGTAACCTTTCTAGTACTAACCATACTGGTATAGTTAAAACATTGTTATCTTAACTTTTTTTTTCTTGGAATCAATGCTAGGATATCATACCCCAAGAAGTCATTTATGTGGACTACAAGTATATGACTGCAAGTGAATTGCATGGTAGGAAAATTTTCTCAAACTCTGTTTGGAATGTGCTTTCTATAGAAATGTCATAAATCTCTGAATTTATATATATATATTCAGCTATATTCAGCTTTAAAAAACGATAATGGAATTATTCCTATTTGTATGGGCTAATGAATTATTATACATAAGAGAAATTGATTTATAGCTTTAATATCAAATAAGGATAAATCCTGAGCCTGTTAAGGGAACATGCTTCAAACCCAAGCTTCCCTTGTGGTCCTCCCTCTTTAAAAGTCTTAGTTTGCTGAAGCATGGTCTGAATAAGTCCTGGTTGAAGGCTACAGTATTGAGAAAAAGGTGAACTTGGTGACTGTGGGGAGGCCTGACAGTGTCTGCTGGTCACTGCAGATACAGGGTGCTCACCCATATGGAGCAGGAGGCATTCAGTCTGGCTCTGCATTTAAATCCTGAGCATCTCTTTAGCAGTTACAATTTGTACCTTATAATTCTGCTGATAAAAGTAGAGAAATTATTCTGCTCATGATTAACAATTCTCTCATTTCCAGTTTAAAGCTATGCCTGGCTGATTCTTTTTTTTTTTTTTTTTCTCCTTCTTCTGCTTTAGCTCTTCAGTTTTGATAGCTTAGATTTTTTTTCTCCCTAGTGTTTATCTCCTGATGTTCATACAGAGAGCAACTATATTCTCTCACTCCATGAGTTTAAATAAACCAACCATTAAAAAATTATGCTCACGGTGCATATTTATCCTGTGCCTGAGACTCCTTCACTTTTATTGCCTCCAAAATAATATGCAGTCAGGTGCCTTTCCTTTTGGAAATAGCATCTAACAACTAGGAAGCTGTAAGGAATAGCTTTTTAAGCTGTCTTTTAGCTGTGTCTGCCTCAGCCCTTTGCTTTAATAATTAAATCCAGCCAGATTGGAGCCTTCACCACAGCAAACCACTGCACACAGGAAGCTACTAAAGCTTACCCAGCAACTGACTTGATTCTCCCTTTGCTGATCCTCAAATGCTATCAAATTTTTAAGGATGAATCAATGGAATCAAATAAAGTAGGATAATACAGGCATGACCTTTATCTCCATGCAGCAGCAATAGATGGTATTCCATACAGAAAGTTTACTCCAACAGCTACTGAAAAAGATTAGAAGTCTAACAAAGTTTTTGCAAGGTTGTATGCAATAACAAAAATAATAAAATTATCACCTTTCAAAAGCAAAACACTACCAAGAATAATTATTATGCATTCTTTATTATTTTAAAAAGTGGTGAGAAAGCGACTGTTTATCATATTCATTTTTCAGGCATAAGAGGATTACTTGCTCTCCCTAGGAGAAAAGAAAAAAGCTTATGTCATTTCCTATAAGCTGCAGAAACATCTATCAGACCTGTGGCAGGAGGGCCATACTTGCAGCACTGAAGAGTAGCTTAGCCCTGCTCTTTGAGACACTAAAATCATGAAGCTGCTATTTTCTTTGTAGTCAGTGAGATTACTTATGATTTTTTCTCATCAATAACCTAAATAAATCTGAATCATAATAGGGAGTCTACAGTAGATCTGCAAAAAAAGCACCAACAAAGCTATCTTCGACAGCTTCAAAGGAAGTTATGTGGCTAACAGAGATATGTGAACTGCCTCAGATTTGCAGAATAACGGATGACATGCAAATATAGGGCAATTTTAATCATATGAATATAAGGCTGCAACAGGATCAAGATTTTTTAAAAAATTGTTGCTTTGCATTTGCCTGTATCTACTGAAGACTGAATAATGACTGATAATATTGATGATCTAAACAGGATCAGTTCAAAACTCAATAGCAGAAATATCTTGATCTTTTCGCTTAACAGCACTTGAAAGTTAGTCTCTTAAAACTAATGACAATTATATAAAATGAACAAATGAAGTGAGTTTGCCAATCTCAAGTGAGAAGTTTCCAGTAAATTCCGATATATTTTTTGATTGAAGACACTTTTCAAAATATTATCTCAATTATTTTTCATGTTATTTATTCCACTGGTTGTCAGATACAAAGGTGTGTTGTGACCATTAAACACTATAGTGCTGTCCCATACTTTACATGAATGCCCACAAAAACATTTCCAAGAAGGCAGTCTCCATGTACATTAACGTTTTGTTTCCAAGATCATTTTTTGTGTGTGTACTCCAAAATTTGTTTTGCATAATTTACCAGGAGTCATCTCTTAGTGCTGCCTATACCCATACACAAGATAAGTGCATTCATTAAAAGTATTCAGGGAGGCAGGAAGTTGCATTATGTACCAAACAATATCCCAGCAAGGCTTCGTTAAGACCTGCTATTTTGTACTGATACCAGTGTACACTCACCTTCATTTCATACTTTTATTCACATTGGTTCTTCACTAGTCTTTTTCCTCAGGCAAGTTAGTCCATTTTTATATATGCAGGGTATTAAACTGCTATTAACTAGAAAGCATCAGTGCAACGTGGCTCCAAAATCTGCATTGCGCCTGTTCTACCAAACTCTGCATTAGCTCTGTTCTACTGCATTTGATATACACTTGGACATGCCAAATTTCTTGAATTCAACAGAAAAAAAAGTTTATTAATATTTAAAATATTGAAAAAATATATGATAGCAGAAGCTCTTGCCATATACATCAGCACATGCTTTTACATTTTGGCTATAATGATTTCTGCTGGGAATATTTATACAATGTCACTAAAAACAGAAAGATTTTCACAATGTGAAAGAGAATCACATGTGAATCACAATGATTTTGAACTTTCAAATGTAAATTTAAAGCATAATGTAAAAAATAAATAAAATCTAGTGTTATATTTCTTTGCAAATCCAAAATTCCTCCCCCCTTCCCCCCTCCCCCAACACTTGGGAATAGTAATGCTGAGGTGTGAAGAAGGCATGCGTCTCCAAGGTATTTGCTTGGGCAAATGAATTTCTAGAACAGAAAGGAAAATTTCACCCACACATTGTTGACAATTATTTTTTTCCCCTCACAGTCACTGAAATCAAGTCCATTCCCAGTCAGTCTGTTCTGAGGCAACAGAACAGTATTTATTCCCTGGAGCTCTATGGTCTTTCATAAAGACAAGACTTTGTTGTTAACAGCTTCTCTTGGCACATGGAATAAAGTCAGTAGAGTTTCTCTCTTGCAAGATAGGCTTGGAGCCTCCTTACTACGTGCAAATAATGAGTACTAGAAATACAGATAATCTTCCTGAGTTAATCTATCTTAAAGCAAAAACAATCACTTCCACATGCAAACTTAAACTTTTTTTTCATTACACATCGTAAGATGCTTCATTGCTTTCATGATATATTTTCAGATTTCATGATATATTTTCTCTCATCACTCTTTGCACACTTTGAACAGGTTTTTCAGAGGATGATACTTTAGCACATCACTTTAACTTCTCCTATGCTGCTTTCCTTTGGGAACGCATGGATTTTACTTGCAGAATAATGTGAAACACAGCCAATACCAATGTTCTGTATTCATGAGGAAACTAGAAATTATTCACCAGAAAATCCACTATGTAAACCTGATACATATTACCAAATTATTTTAAACTAATAGAAATTGCTTTTTGAAACTTAGAACTTAAAAAGTTACAAAAACATACCTTCCCTAATTAAACAATGACATCCAATTCACAGGAGAAATCTTGGATAAAGGATTAAGAACCACCATTTGTTAAATAGACTGATCCTTGCAAATCATAAACTTATCAGAAAAAAATGTCCAACCCTATCTCATTTCACAGCCTGCAGCTTGATAAATCTTCAATATTTTCCAAAGCAGAACTTCAAATAGTCATGCACTGCTAGTCTCGACCCATTCTTGCAGATGGCTGAAGTATCCTCCTGGGTGCTCATTAAAATAAAGTAACTGTCTGAAACAATACAATCGCTCTTCCTCAGCTTTGCAGTTCCAGCCTTATGTCTGACCTCCCTATAATTGTGACAGGAGATGCTTACCACAGAGGAGGGAAGAGCAGATCCTTCTGAGGCTTTAGCTTCCCCTTCCTTTAATGGCACCACAACACACTAAGCTTCCATACATTCACATACTGCTATTTTGTAGGAGGGAATATGCTATTTCCCTTCTGAGTCTTACTGCAATGATTCACTTCAGTGACAGATATAGTGAATTGCAGTGATCTGTCTCCCAGAGCTGGTAGGGCCTGTTCTGAGCCTTTGGGTGGCCCTAGCACTGCCTAGCCCTTGTCATCTCCTGTCACAGTGAGCTGGGACACCACTGATTAGCTCCCTGTAGTGGGACAAGTCTATGATAGAGATAAGCTTCAACTCTAACAGTTGTGTGGTGGACTCGCTGGCCCAGTCTGACCACGACTCAGTCTGGGTCTCATTCTTCTCCTTTTCCTGGCATTTTCTATGCAAAATTCTTCTTACTTCACAAGAGGGAGGAATTTGTTGAGTATCATGGAGAGATCCCTACTTTTAAAACTTGCTTGTCATTCTCAACTTATATCTGAAATATATCCCCTGAAATACAGTAGTTTAGTAATAGCAGACATTACCTGACATATCCTTGGCATGGCAGGACACTGAATTCCTTTCTCTGTAACAAAACTTTATGTCCTGTAGCATCTATCTGTGGCAGACTACTCTGAACCCAGCTGGTGACTTTGTAGGACAAGAGTTAATGAGCTCTCTGAACAAAATTACTTACATAAGAGCTAGGCCATATGTCAAGAATTGCTGGAAAAAACAGATGAGCAAGGTATTAATGCACAATTGGAACCGATTACACTGGTCCCAGCAAGGAACTCAAGTATACGCTTAACTTCAACTCCATTCTGCTAAGCCAGACCTCAGTAAACTGTGCACTTGGAATCAAGAAGAGTGAAAGAAGGACTGATTAACTGATTTCAGAAAGACTGAAATCCTAGACCAATTAATTAAGCTGTAAGCTTAACCTGTAAAAATCCCATGCACTCTATAAATATTTCTTATTTAAGAAATTTTGATATATTAATCTTTGCACTAGAACTTACTGAAAACAAGTATATGATCTTTAATTTTTTTTAAAGAAATAATGTAGTCTTTCTGGCTGGCAGACTCTTACTAGAGCTGAATAACTATATAACTCCTGTGATATGTTATTTCTGGTGATTTTATTAAACCAGTAACCTTGATTCTGGTTCTAAACCCAAATATGCCTGCTATTCACCATAAACATACAAGTATCATATGTGCCACCAATGAATATTCACCACATCCATCACAAACCCTCTACTCACCATATTTCTGTTCTGTTACGTACTTACCTGTTGTGTCAGTTCTTCCTCTGACAGCATCTTCCCACATGAGAGTCTCATAGTTCTAGGCTATTTGCCCTTTTTTTCCCCCCTCACTAATGCTCTATCAGTGGCCTTGAAGTTGCTATCAGATGAAACAGCAATTCTCCCACTTTCATAAAATCATTTTGACTAGGAAGACCTTGAAGGGTTACTGAACATTACAAACACTCCATGACCTTCAAAGCCTGAGTACAAATATAGAGTAACTAAACAGTACCCCTATATCTAACTGTGCTATGTCCTATTGAGCATGGTTTCTTCAACCCTGTTCCAGAGCCCTGTGTATTATCACACAGGATTCCTGCAACAATATGTGAACTTTCTTGTAGACTGATAGCTTAGTCTTCTTTTTCAGTTTAAGTCTCAGTTCTGGTAATTTACTGAATCTAATCAATCTTCCATTTATTCATTAAAATATATAATATGTACATATATGCAGTCTTCAAAGATTAAAATTAAATTTGGTTTAGATATATACTAATACCAATTCAAATACTAACACCAATGAATCAACTAAGGATCAGAATTCCCTTTTTGTTGTTGTTTTGGAGGTGGGGCACAGTTTGGGATTGTCCTAATATAGAAAACATGAATTCACAACAGACTGTGCACCTTGGTACAGAATGGAATGCCAAAATGGTTGGAAGGACTACTGTGACCTAATCAGTTTTTACAAAACTTAGGTATGCAATTCCATGTTTTAAGTATTGCAGTATTTTCACATTCCAATGAAAAAAATTACAGGAGTACACAGAGAAGGAAAAGAAAAAAGCTTTAGGAGTAAACAGAAATGGAAAAGAAAAAAGCTTTATTCTCTCCACATTATTTTTGCACTTCACCACCTATTTTGCCAGTGCTCTTAATTTGTTTGCCCTGTCTTTTCTCTGAGCAGATAAAAAGATCTCATTAAAGCAAAACCTAATGCTGTCAGTGGCAGGAGAGCTGCCAACCCTGGCAGTTAGTTACTAAGTCAATTACACTGATCTAAGCATGCTAATACTTAATAAATGCAATCTATTCACAGCAGAACTTTGCCAATATTCCTTTATCTCTTACAGAAAAAGCTGTGCAATTCAAATGAGCAATAAAGGAACAGACTCCACCTTCTGCATTTATCTTTATAAACAGTTCTACTTTAACAGAAGAAGCAGAATATAATCTATGGAAACCTCTACTGTAACTAGTAGTTCTGGAGATTACAAAATGGTCTAACAACAGCTTCATGAAACTACCTTGTCTCAGAAGAAGCTCCAAGAAACCTGCACTAGACAACTATACAATAGTGTTCTTTCACTGATTTCTTGCCATAACCCTCTTGTAGGTTCAGAACATCTGCACTATCTGAAGCACATCTGTAATATCCATCAACTATCATTTATCCTTTATAATTTATCTAGAGGTGCAAAATAGACTCTACAAATCACTAATTCCTTCTGTCACTGCCATAACATGAATGATATTTGTCTGAGCTACACAGCAGTACTAGATAAAACCTCTTTTCATAAGAAAGGCTTCGATTTTCCCTAGTATTGTTTTCTTTTATTCAGGGAACTAGCTACTACATTACAATTATTAGAATAAGGTTTGTAAAGTGACAAAGCACTGACATTCAGTGCTGTTCCCTTACATAAGGTAAAAATCTGCAGCAGTAGAATAGTTTCAGTTTCACACTAACATCTTGACAAAAATCTGTAAGACTTCTAGAAAACAAAAAAAAAACCAAAAACATTTGTCAGAAAGAATAGTCTTGATTCTTGCCTCCTGAAAGATTAGTGTTTTCTTTTTTGGTAATAAAATAAATAAGGAGAGAAAAAAAACCCGATGCCTAATGGTGAACATAATCAATAAGTACTGTGATTTATTGTCCTGCAGATTTTCCTGAGAGCTACTATCAGGCAAGTATAAAATAATGGTTGAGCAGCCGCATGTCATTTCTCTAGCCCTTTGTGATGACCATAATAAATACTTGCTGTCAATAGCTATTTTTCTGTTTATCCTTCATTTCAGGTTTTCCGAAGGGTACTAAAGACCTGACTTGGATGACTTCATACAAAATTAACACATGGGGGAAAAAATGTAGGATCACAATTTTGCAAATTAAGCAGGGTCAACTTTCAGGCTGGGTCAAATTCAGCACCTAAACTCTCCAAAAGAAATGAAAAACAAACAAACCCCATACATCCTCATAACAAAGTAACAACAAAAAAGGCACAGAAACATTTCCACAAGTTTATGCTGCAGCACCCTCCATTAAACTTAGAGAAACTAAGTTATGCTGTTGTATCAACATTGTCTAGTTCTTTCACAAGTATACCATTCACACATATTCAAATCTTTGCATTTTGAATAGAATTAATACACTAGCAGCTTTGCACTGCAATGAAACATCTACTGAGGAAAATAAGTCAGCCTTTCCTATCAGGAACTATTTACTCACTTTGCCCAGAAAGAGAGATTCAATGATTCTACAATAGGTAAAAACTGGTTCATAAATCTAACTAAAATGAAGATTTCACATAAAGGACAGTTTGGCACTTAGGCAGCAAGGAATTAAATTTCTTTAAAAAAAAAAAAAAAAAAAAAACCATATCTGTATGCCATAAGGAGTTCTCTCTGCCAGAAGGAATATATGTAAGAATATATATTGATATTTTTTATTCCTGTGGGGCAAAATTGCAAATGCAACTTACTTTAAGAACAGTATACAGCTTATTGAAAAATAATTATAGTTTAACCTGCTGTTTCATAGAAAGAATTATCAAAATACTGTCATTCATATTCAACAAAAGTTTACTGTTAATCTTCACAGATTATGAAGATTATTCTTTATAGATTATTCTACTGAAATTAATAAGAGCTGCTGGTATGCAACACTTTAGAATTGGGCTATACTACTCTTCTCACACTCCTCATTTTCGATAATCTACAAGATGATCTACTTCTTGGAGAAAAGGAAATAAAGATTAATAAAACCACATCTTGAAAGTAAACTTACTATCCATAAATTAAATATGGTCATCACTCGCTTATTTTCCTTTTGAAATAAGCACTCTTAAAAATCTCACTTGAGTGATCCATGTGATACTCATTAATGCAGATAAAGGAAAAAGACCATGCAGTCGGCCCTTTAATTCACATCTAGGGCCCAATTTTAATGAGAATTTTTTTTTGTAAAGTTCATGAAAAACCATAAAAATCGACATCCTTGGAAAAAAAAATCTAATATTTCCAGAGCAGACTAGGCAAAAATACAGATAAAGAGTAGTACAAGCAACACAGAATATCAGAGGGTTTAGAAGACTCTTCTCTAGTGTCACCTTGTTCCCAAGTGATTCTTTCTGCCATATAAACTACAGGAAAGGAGCCTAGAAAGCAATTTATGACATCTCTCTTCTAGCTGATATCTCCATAAAAGCAGTAACTTTTTACTAGTACCTCAACTATCTCAAAATTATTTACAATGAGCAAGTATTTTTCTACAAATAAATAAATGTTAAAAATTAGCATTTCTCCTGTTACTAACTCTAGATAAAGTCAACACACAGATGTAAAAGCAATATTTCATAAGAAATTCATGATATTTTTCTGCACAGCTGTTGATTTATATAAGTGGACTTTAAACTGCCGGGCAACATGATTAATACACCAGAAAAGAAGATAAAAGTAGGTCAGTGATATAGGACAAAGGGGTTCTTTAACCTAACACCCCTCTCTGCCTTTAACTTGAAATATAATGCAAATTCCTAAAATTCTGCAACACTAAATGACACTATTACAGACACAGAGGGCAAGAATTACCAGATATTATCCATTCTTGATCTTTACACAAAATTCCCATGACATCTACAGAAATTTCACAGCTGCAAAAATAGAATAAGGCCTCTGGTAAACAAAGCTTTTGGGATTTGCTTTTCAATAAATATCACAAGCCTAAGAGAGACAGTGAATGTTAACATTTTATTTGATTTGAACATATAAAGGTTATAATTCTCTGAAACAATTCTTTTAGAGCCATCTTGTGGGGGAAAAAAAAAAGCAATTTAAAACAATATATGTATTGTAATTAGTTTTCTACCAAAGATATCAGTGTTCAGCATGGTATCCTCTAGAATTCTTTTAAAAAAATAAATGTCACAGTTGCACTGTAAACTTTATACAACGTTTTTAAGCCTTTAGAACATGAAGTGCCTTTATGAACAGTTATGTGTTAAAATTTTGATTCCAGATAGAAAATATATCAACAAGTTACAGATGCTCATTTTCTGAATGATGCTTTTTAGCCATATTCCATTCAACAGACACTGAACAGCAGCCTATGCAGCTATACCTAAAAAACTTGAGGCTTGATGTAGAGCCTGCTCAGCCACTTGAGTGAATCAAAGAAAGATTATTAAATCCAATCATGAAAAAAGTAAATCTAAATATAGTATTAGATTCAGAATTTAAAGCTGCAAAGCTTTGTTCTTTAATTGCTTAGACTTAACAATTTATTTAAACCTTTGGTAGTCTTCTGCTAGTACTGAATGACTTTACGCTAGTTCTTTATATACAGCACATTAATTGTTTTTTAAACGTACTGTTAAATAAGGATGGTTGGGTAGTCAGAAGTTCAGCTTAATTGAAAATCATGATGCAGGCTTCGGATACCTAAGGCAATCAAACATCAAGTGCTGCTCAATCTGTATGTCTTGTCTACTGAACAAGCAAAGCATTTAAACATTACCTTAGAGAACAAAAATAGACACATCGTCCACATATCTTATTCACTTTTAAAATTATACTCTATTAAAATAGTTTAATTTATGTAGATCATTAGAGCTTATAACATACATTTATCCAACACAGAGTTATCTTCTATGAATACAGAAGTAGAACATAATACCACAATACATTTTTACAAAGTGCACAACAAAGAAATTTGACAGAATTATGCACTTTTTTGAGCAGTTACAATCAGTGGGTATAGAGCAGACTAGCAGGCACCTCTGTTAACCTTTTAAAAATAAATAGGAAATCTGACAACAAAAGGCTCCTATTGTATCAATAGCCTTTGACAGCTGTGACTAAAGAGAACACATGGGCACTGAGAAGTATAATCAAACAATTTTTGCTAAGGCAAGCACGAATATGTCAACTTTTAATTTTATATTTCTGCCAGAATTTGTGTGAAAGAATGTGTGCATGTGCGCTTACAGTTCTCCTTCATCCTTAAAGCAATACAATTCTCTTGCACATCTTCTTTAAACTTTGGAAAGGAGCCCTGACTCAGGAGCACTTGCCTTAATGAGATTTTGGATTTCTTTGAATTTTGGATGTTCTTTATCAGCTACCAGCTGCAGCAATATAGCCTCACTAGTAGTAACTATAATTCCAGTACGAGCAAGACGCTGAAAGAGAAAACAGTGGAGAGAAAAAAAGTGAGATTCTTTTTAAGTGTGAATGAGCATATACAAAGTGTGTGTGTTGGGGAGAGGCGGTGTCAGTTTTAAAAGTAACATCTATTAGTGAAGCTATCACCCATTCCACTGCAGCATTTACCAATGTCATTTGTAGAACCAGGATGGAAATTGATTGTTCTATTATGTAGGGAAGAAGGGGAAAGGAGGAAGACACCCTAGGCAGTGTGCAAGGAAGCACCATTATGGATGAAAGAACTAGCTTCCTAATTAAAACAGGTTCCATCTCCTAACTAGACTTAAACACACAACCTTGTAGAAGACCCAACCCCCTCTCTATTACCATCCTTTTCCCCTGAGGAAAGCTTTCTTCACTCTCTTGCAGGAGATCTAAAAGGTCTGGGATAAAAGCCAAGCCCAGGATAAAAGTATTAAGCATTAAATATAATTGTAACTGACTTTTTTCTCACAGCTTGTTCTAGACTAGCATTTTGGTCTTGCTAGTTATATAGCAGATTGATATCAACAATCTCAGAAGAGGGAAAGAGAATTCTTCTACAGACTTTGTATAACAATATGCCAACAGCTGCTTTAAATCAACACCTCATTTCAGACTAAGCAGCTCCAAAGTCAATTCTTTAACTTAAAAACTATAGAATATGCTCATCACAGAGTACAAAAAAATATGTTTTTCATCACCACAGAAAGTATATATATCACAAACAAATGATTTTATCTACCTTTCATGAAGATCACCGAATGATACTGTTAAAAAGGGGTGCTATTAACAACAGAAATCTGAAGCAATTTGCACAAACATCCATGACACACCTGGACATTAAATCTGGAGTTTTGAACACCTGCCCAAATCAAATCTGAGAGCCTGCATATACAATTTAAAAGAATAGCAACAATCATGGGCTAAATTAGGTCTGAGAAAATAATATCTTTAGCCTGACATTCAAGACAGGGAAGGAGCTCATCAGATTTTGTTAAAAAGGAATATTGACTTTATCCTTGCATACTCCTTAATGTTTTAGTCATTTCCTCCAGTCATCTATTAATATGTCTATTAACATGTTATTAACATATATAGTTACTAACATGTATATATAGATGAAGGGAGACTATAAGGAAGAGGGGGCCAAGCTTTTTTTGGTGGTGGCCAGTGATAGGACAAAGGGGAATGGGTGTAAGCTGAAGCACAGGAGGTTCCATCTGCAGATGAAGGGGAACTTCTTTCCTGTGAGGGTGACAGAGCAGTGGAACAGGCTGCCCAGGGAGGTTGTGGAGTCTCCTTCT
>JAUBOD010000242.1:452103-462953 GCA_032353885.1 Nothura maculosa | reverse complement strand
CCCAGGGAGGTTGTGGAGTCTCCTTCTCTGCAGGTCTTCAAAACCCGCCTGGATGCCGCCCTGTGCCACCTGCTCTACGTGTGCCTGCTGGAGCGGGAAGGTTGGACCAGATGATCTCTAGAGGTCCCTTCCAACTTTGAGCATTCTGTGATTCTGTGATCTAAAGACACAGTACTTGAAGGAAAGAATGGAGAACTGAGTGCAAAAGTGGGAATAGGGAGAATGCTTTTGAGAATGCTAAGGAAGAAACTGAGCTAAAAATAAATACATAAGTGATCACTGCAAGGGCTTTGAAAGGTCACAGTGACCAGCAGAGGATCCCCATTAATTGAAGAAAGACAAATATTACTTTAAGACTAATCTTAAAATGGTAAGAAGGATCTGGTGAACTACAGCACAGTGAGCTTTATCTCAGTCTACTAGGTATGCAGCAAGCTCCTGAAAGCCACTACCAAGCACATAAATGATAAGAATGTGCTTAAAAACTGTTAGTATAGCCCTACAGGTAGTCTAAACCAGAATTTTCCAATACTGTGATATTTAACCCACTTTCTTAAAAACAATAATCACCAAGGTCAAACAGGATCACTGATAGTCTTTGTAAAATGTTCCTTTTCCTGAGGCCTCCTATTCTCTAGTGTATCTAGCTCTTACCTCCTCCAGGCAGTTATTTAGAAGCTAATGTAATTAATTAGAACTTCAAGTTCTAAACCAATCTTGGTGCTTGCAGACACAATATAGGTGATAATCATACATATAAACTAACACTAAGCAAGCTAAATGTTTAAGTTTTGTTCTTCTGTATTTGTTTTGTCTAAATCTACATTGCATTGACTTGGGAAGTTCATGCTCTCAATCATTCTTGCATTCTATGTACATCATAATACATTATGGAACAGGCTACATTAACCTTCCATTTAGTCATAGATTTTATCAAATGCTACAGGCTCATGACTCTCCTTTAGCCTCTGTCCTATTCACTAGAACCAAAAGAAATTAAAGTTTTTCTGATTCTATGAAAGCAGTATAAAACAGTGTAATTATCAGTTATTATTGGTTTTAGTTTCTAAACTGCAATATAGAATACACATGCCAATTTCTAAGTTACAACAATGTCTGCGGGCAACTTAGAATATACTATCTTAAAATCACTTGCATAAATTTGCTACCACAAAGTTATATGCTTTTGTGCTATATTTATCCACTTTTTCCAACATTTAGACTAAGCTCATGGGAATAATTTATAAAATTATTCTGGTGATTAAGCTTTAATTTGCATTAATACAGAAGAAGAGAGAGCAGAACACACATTCAAGATGGAGCTTTGAACACTTGCAATATCACATTATATTTCAAGAAGTTTAGAGAGTAGAACGGAAGTGTTTAGAATAACTTAAGACTGCACAAAACAATCCAAAACAGGTTCTACATATTAAGTTTCTATTTAAGCAGGAAAAAACAGTAAGCTGCCACTACACTACTAGCTAGTCACAACATTCACCTATTCAAGTCTGTCCACTTGTCACTGACCTTAGAACATGTCTTTTAAGTTTATAACAGATACGGAAATTAATATATAGATAGCATAGAATATATACAAAGCATAGAATATATAGATTCAAAGTCTTAAGAAGCATTACCTCAAGAGCAAACATTCTGTCCATCATGCTTCTTGATGAAGTGGCATCAGCTACAATATGAACCTCCAAACCTCTCCCAATCAATTCCAGGGCTGTTTGCTGGATGCAGACATGAGTCTGCAAGAAAAAAGGAGAGGAAGAGCATGATGACAACAGTGGCAAGCTACAGTTATAAGACATAAGTAGCACAATCCCAAATTAGAGTAGGGGATTTAATTGACTAGGGTTAAAATATTTTTCCATACATGACATCAGCTCAAGTTTTAAATGCCAAGCAAATTTGAGACAGCAGGTAGTTCATAAATATCAAACTTCACATGAGTGATTTTAGAGACAAGTACAATAGAGAATAATTTAACCTATAGAAGATGTCTGAGCAATATAAATTTATAATAGAAACCAATAATGTTATTTTTAGCCAATATATAACATCATAAAACAGAAAGAGAATGGCAAGGCACATACTTCTACTCCAAACAAGACAACACTGCGGACGCCAGGAATCTCTGCTAACGCTGCTTCTACTTCTGGCAATACCATTGAAAATTTTGTTTTTGGTAGTACAAGCTTAGCTCCTGTTAAATCAATTTCCTGTACGGTGCTGCCAAGACCTTTGGGATACTGTTCAGTTACAATAACTGGAATTCCTAAGAGTCGTGCACCTTGAAGCTGTAAGAGAAAAAAAAAAGTGGAAAAAAAAGCTAAGAGGAAAGACAGCACTATTCAAAACCAAACAGCTTGTAACTGGTTGTTGTATAAAATGATAATTTACATATGTGATAAAAATTGTTACAACAAAAAATCAATAAACATACCAGTCGTTGACCTACACTGATGATATCACCAAAATATTTGATGGCAGGTCTGAATCTTTCTTGCATATCGCAACAGAAAAACACAGTGCTTGAGGGTGTTAGGTTGCCCAAAGTAGTCATCTGAAAAACAAAATAGAGGCAATAAAGACATTTTCATAAAAAGTAGAAGAATGTGAGAGTATGCAAAGCCTCTGTCAGGTAATTATTCATTTCATTTTATTTTAAATCAGAAACAGATGCAGACAGGTTTTTCCAGACAGCTTCTGCAAAAGAACTGCCTTGATACAGCAACATTATTAGGGAGAAGACATAAATGGAATTTTCAGGTTTCTGAAAAGGGACAAATAACACTTTATTCTTTAAAATATTGTATGTTTTAGTATCTTTAATCATTGTATTCATTGTATCAAAGTATCTTTAAAAAGAAATCTTGAAGTATAAAACAAAAGCAAAAAAAAACACACTGACCACTAGATTATATTCCTCAAACATTTTAAAATCTATCATTCTTAGTGACATAAAATCAGATTACTCAAAGTCTTAATACATGTGTAAAGTACAAGTCTGTGTTTTTTTTTCTAAAGTATCTTATATAGAACTACTTTCCTTAGTTTTATCCAATATTCAGCTTCTTTGCTCTATGAGAATCTTCTAGCTCAAGACTGATGAAAATCCAAAGGCTAAAACAAGAGAAGCCTGCTGGTACTGCAATCACAAACTGAACTGAACACATATTAATGATAAGTGTTATCTTGCAGTTTCCCCTGTACAGGCTACAGAATGTAGGGACGAGGTTAAGGAAAAAAAAAAAAGTGAGCTGAAGATTATATTTTGTCACATTTGCTTTGTATTTCTATGAAATTATTTGTATTAGCAGTAGAAACAGAAGGCTTGAGAAGAAGACCACAGAAAAGGAAAGTAGCTACATATTATTCCTTTAATGACAGGGGAGCTCAGGAGACACTACATTCATTGAGGAGCTCTTCGGAGTGATAAATCAGATTGATTAAACTGCTCTTGGCAACTATCCATTAATCATATGCATCTCATTTTGTGGAAATAGAGGTTGAAATGTCTTAAGCT
Organism: Nothura maculosa; assembly: GCA_032353885.1. Taxonomy (NCBI): domain Eukaryota; kingdom Metazoa; phylum Chordata; class Aves; order Tinamiformes; family Tinamidae; genus Nothura; species Nothura maculosa. The sequence continues at coordinate 459,415 of JAUBOD010000242.1, read as the reverse complement.
AAAACCAAATTACTTTACCAATAAAGTAGCATACCCTGAAAGAACAGGGAATTGGGATTCCTTAAATTCTTTCTTAAGTCTTTCATTAATTCATCATACGCCTCTAAGTAAGCCATTTTTAATCTCAGTTTCAAATGCAGTAAGAGCCATGCTAAGCCACACTGAACGGACTGTTCCAAGCTGTAGAGAAAATTATGTACTTCTGTACAGGATTCTGTAAAAGTGATGCCTTTTTTAATGGGTGTATTATAAGTGTAAGTGGTAAATTTCTGCATCTCGGATGTCATCACCAGCAAAATTCTAAATATTCATAACCATATTTCAAGCTCTCATCTATGAAATAGCAATACTATTATCAGAAGCAGTTCTGAAGGTAAATTCAGTAACGATTATAACACAGATGTTCTAGTAATGGACCTAATGGGGTCAGAAGAGGATCAGGATGGCAGGGAAATCTTCGCTAGCAGGGTAGAGCAGTGGCTCCAGAAGCACTGAAATAGGGTACCCAGAGCAGTAGTATCTCAATCCTTGGAAGTTTTCAAGATTCAGCTAGACAAGGCAAGAGCTGATTTGATTCTATGTTGGCTTTGAAGTCAGATGACCTCAAGATAACACTTCCATCTTTCTGTAATTTTGCACACTGTAATAAATGAGGTCTGGGACTAACAATATTTTGAAAATAAAAATAAATATTGAATTAGTGCCTCATTCTTGAGCATCTTGAACTTACAGACTTTAAAAAATGCAACTGGAGGAACTATAATGTAATTAAATATCACAGTGAGTATCTAGCCTAATTATTTTTACTCTGGCACTTAATAGTATCAGAATTTCAATTAGAACACTTAACTTTCCTACTTATCCCAGTAAAAAAATCAAATAAACAATATCTGCGAGCATCTCCTGCTCAGAAAATGTATCATTTCTGTCTTGAGACTTATATCACAAGCAAATACCATTATTTGCCTCTAAAAATCAATTCATTGCTTGATTTTTTTTCCTTCTCAACCACTGATCACCACAGGACTGTAAAGTGAGAGACATGAAGTCAGAGTCAATCTACTACCTTAGTAGACACTTTTTCATCCAGTACACACACAACACCAACATTCTTAGTAGAGAAAAAGTGTACGAAAAGCATACTGCAAAGGTATAAGTATCTCCATATTTATATGACAGCATTCGTTAAAATCAAGTGCTCAACAGACATTTGGTTTGTCCCACTAAAAAAAAAAAAAAAAAAAGTGATACATAATTTACATTTTTTCTTACCCATAGCTCCTTTGCTGCAAATTAAGACCATTATTTCCAGTTCTATTCATGGTGTTCACAGTAGATTTGAAGAACAGAATTACTTTCCTCTTCCATGGGTACAACCATGCACAATCTTCTTCTACACGTTTTCAAAATCATAGCAGGTCTCCCTTTTTTTCCCTTTGTTTTAAGCATACCTAGTACTTCTAGTACTTTTAATCTTTCCTCCTACACCTCCGATCATTTCCATTGCTCTTAGAGTCCTTTTCAATTTGCCATCAGAAGTGGGTCTCCCAGTCCTAGCACTCCAGGAACACTTCTCTGCCCATATTTTGTATTAGTAAAACTTCAGAGAACAATGATCCATCCACAGATCTTGTAGGCTCCATTCTGTTTACACAGTCCACTTCCTCAGTTTTCATTTGTGCAGTTGATTCCTTCTACCTAGTGCACATCAGCACTGTTTCCATTTTGAACTGCACCTTATGTGAACTCATTTCTTCAACTTGTCAAGAAAATCCTGAATTTTAATTTCCAAAATGCTTGCAGCTCCTCCCCACTTAGCATCTTCTGCAAAAACAGCACTTGCTCTACATTTCAATGATCACTTGTATAACTAAATACGTAGAAGTATCAGACTCAAAACAGACCTTACAGAAACCACTTTAACGTTCTTCCATCTTGACACTGAAACACTAAAGCTAATTCTAATTCTGATCAGCATTCTAACCAGTGAGCACCCTTTTAGGGACTGCCACCTCATGTATAATCCCATTTGTTTACAACAAATATCATAGGAAGTACGAGCAAAACTCTTGCATCTGCTTTCTTCTGTTATCAAGCTCTTTTAACATGATCTTAATTTACGTGCCTCAAGCTAATATCCAGGCAATTTTAAATAAGATTGACAGATTTTACTACAGAAAGTTCTTACATAGTCTAAACAAATTGTATTTATTTTTATATTTACTTCTTATTAACTTGAACTCCACAATGAAAGTCATGCAGCACAGTGCTAGAGAAAGAAAAAATAACTAAAGAAAACAGACAGCGAGATCAAAATTAACACTTGCTGGTGTTATGACATTATTTAGAAAAGCATGTTTGGAAAACTAAAGAATGCAACAAAAAGTTATTTAAAATTAAGTTTCATAACTGGTGGATAGTAGATTCCATAAATATATTGATAGAAATTATCAGCTTTTCTGTAAAGAAAAGCTTCTGTTTCTCTAAGTGTGTCATGGAAATCAGTTATTCGTTTTCCCTCAACACACTTTCCCTTAAAAGCAATACTTGATGTTCCACATTTCACTGACATGCAAAGCTAACACTTAACACACCTTCACCTCACAAGTTGCTATGTCAGATAAAACACCACTGCCCCAGCAACAGACTGGCCAAACCTGCACTAGTCCGGAGCAAAACACAGCAGCAAACTTGGGGTGGAGGCAAACCACAAATCCTGGCTGACATGCAAGCTTGTTCTTAAAGACAGTTGAGCACATAAGTCAGGCTGGGCAAGCAAGGATTATGAGCCAAAGCAGTCCCTTGCTAACTGCTAATATCTCTCCCGAATATAACATTTACTCAGCCACAGTGCTATTACACAAGTTCAATTAAAATAGCAGTAACAACCTAAACCTCCAAATTATAAATACTTCATCTATTGTTTCATGATCTCTTCATCCTTGTTATTTTTTAGGCCTTTCTTGCTTCCAATTGGATGCCTCCCACACCAAAACTGGAATAGGTAGGTTAGATAATTGGATGCAGTATTTCCCTGGGTAAAGAAGACATCTCTATGACCTCGCTTGGTCCAGGATGTAGCTGTCACAAACAACACACTACTTTAAATCTTACTCTGGAAGAGATCTAGGTGGGGAAAGACATGTGTTTTTTCCAGATCTATTTGACTTCTGCTGATTATTATTAATTACACAAAATGTAACTGTGCTGAAGCATCACAATTACAGAATTTGACAGAAAATAGTAATATATGCTGTTTTAGCCTAACTTTCCCTATTCAAGCTTCTGGGAACCATTACATATTCACAATACAGTTCCCCCCTTACCATTTATGATGATGACAATTAAGGCTGAGAAATAGTCTAACATGATACCACTAGTTATCCTATTAATCTTTTGCCAAGGTTATCCACTAAAATGGCAGAATGGAAAATCTTGCAGCCCTGACATTTCAAAGATATAATAAAAAGACAACAATGAAAAGAAGCCAAGTATCCTATTTCTGTTCCTTTACGTCTAGAAGGGCAACTACAAAATTTGATTTTGCTGTGCTTTACTCCTTTTGAACAAGGAAAAATTGAAGTAATTCCATTTATAATGAACATATTTATATGGAATATATTTTTAAGGAATTTATAATTCCATTTGATATAATTCACAAATAGGTTACAAGTGTTTCAACTTACAAAAATACTTCTTATGTGAAGTCAAAATGCAGACTTCCAGTTAAATTAGCACCTAAAAGCACAGATTTAGGATTAAAACACATCATGCATGTATTAAAATAATATTAGATTCTTCATCAAAGTCAAAAATTATCAAAATACTGTAGATTAAACATATGGTAGTATATAGTCTGGCTTTGAAGGAATGTATCTTCCCATCTTTTCCAGTCCTGTCCTTTTCCTCCTTTGCTCTAGTCCCCAGTTTTCAGGCTCTGCTTTTAGAAACACTATTTAAGTGCACTTACATAGTGCACTTATATTTAAGTGCAATAATATATCAGAATTTACAACTGCCTTAAAAAAATAAGCAATGCAACTCACCCATGTAAAGCACTTGAATGGTAAGCTGCAATCTGTGCTTTGGCTCTTCATGGTCTTTGGGAAATATCCTTACATTCCTGATTTAGTGTTACTTGAATTTCAGAAGCATTGGAATACAGTAATATTAGGTATGTACTTAAAAAAAATTCTTTATACAAGGAGTTTTATTTAACTTATCTTTCAGTAATAATTAAGTATAATGCTCCAAGTTGCTTTTCCAGGCAAGTAATATGTGCACTGGACAAAAGCTGCTTTACAAAAAACCCGACATAAAAGTTTCTTAACTTATTTCAGTAACTTCAATTTTTGGCCAGTTTTTTGCCAAAGTGTCTTAACATCGTGAGTTTGTAAGTATAGACTCTAACTATTACTAAGGAGAGGTCACCTTGAAGCTATGAAAAGCACAGTGAAATATCTTCTTCCTACCTGCCACCTATTCGAAAGTTTGCTAGAACTCTGCTACTAACAACTGTAACAAGTGGGCTTGTCTTTTCTTCTGGTATCTCCAAAGAGGCTTTTTTTGTTAAAATTCTGTTCTCTAAAGGTTACAACAATCACAGCAAAACACAGTACTTCTAACAGTATTACTTAACAGCATTTAAAGTTAACAGTATTTAGATTTTAAGGAGGTTAAAGTAGTCCTTCGCTAAGAGTATAAATATTATTCTAAGTTTTAATACATGTAAACTCCATGAAAAGTAAACTGATCCCTTCTGATATCACCCTGTCCCTCAAACAGTAAGTAAATATCCACCTCACCAACTGCAGCATACAAAAGAAAAATTGCTTCTTTGTGGGAAGTACATGGTCAAAAAAATTTAATATCAGTAACCGAACAGAGCAGCAGGGCTTACTGTAACTTAACCAGTCTGCGTCACACTGGATAGCAATTAAAACCTTTAGATTGTATTTTGTGCCATTATAACTAAACAACTGTACATATCTGGGTACAGCACAAATGCCCCAATATGTCTAAAGTAAAAACACCAAGTGCAAATGTTCCTGTACAGATAGAGCTTTAAACTGAACTGTGTGAAGTGGGTTTCACAGGAGAACATATGGTGATTTCTAAGTGAGATTACAATCTCCCTGAACTGTGGAGCAGGAATTGAAATATTCCAGTCAAACATCATTTGGTGGTGATATTTCTTGAGCTATTGCAACAAAATCTATACCTTTCCACATATTAGTCTACACTGAAAAGTAACCTAAATGGCAGAATGTTGTAGTTCACAAACACTGTCTTATGGGTTAAGAAATCATTCATAATTAAATACATATACATATTTTATAAAAACCCACAGGAAAAAAAAAATCTGTGTGGAAATAAGATGCAGCATAAGTATTTAAAGAAATGTATTTTATAACTGAACAGTCCAAATCAAATAGCATCAGTGCCTTTCACAAGACATTCAAAATGGTATTTCTACTGAAAACACCACAGGGTTGACAAATGTGTGTGATGTACAACTGCAGGAAAAAGACAGTCAATGAAACAAAAAGCATACAATGGTGGCAATGCACGAATTAAGACACATGAAGAAAATATAATCTCCAGTAAATCTGATATATTCTGTATATTCTGAAGAACGTTAGAAAATGCGGCTGTGACTATATTAAAGCAAGTATTCTCAAATGCAGTGATGTCTGAGCACCTGCTGATGGCTCAAGGAAGGCTGACTGACATCACTACATCCTCTCCTCATTCTCAGCTGCTGAAGTACATCAAAAAGGCAACTAAAATAACACACTACTACCGTTTTCGAATCAACAGTTGCCATTGTCATAGGATTTAACAGCATCACTGAAAGCAGCTAATGAATTAGAGTTTATGTTTTAGGTTGTTGATCCTGAATTCCTGCATTCGGTTAAGGATGCACTAGTGTGTTTACGCTCAAGAATGAAATACCCTTCAGCGTCCCAATACTGACCTTAACACCAAGATGGACATCCTGCTATGAATGCTTGGGTTGCACTTAGTCTCAGGACAGAGATCAATCTGCAAAAGGCTACACAGAAAAATGATCTGGATACAGAAATAAATAAAACTCTAACCTACACCACCGAGAGTGCCATCAAATTGTGTAGGATCTATGTAAAGAATACTTAAGTATCACACTACTGAATACAATTTTTTTCCCCAGTTTCTCTGGCTGGATTCCCACCCATTCTGTTTGCAACATACAAAAGGAGAAAAGCTTTAAGCTAAAAATGATGACAAAATGAGTAAAAAATGACCAAATAAGTTACTACAGGAGTTTTATGTTCCTAACTCTCCTCTACCTATATATGGTTAGTCAGAAGGGGGAAAAACAATACTTCAAAAGTGTCTCTGATGTACAGTGCACGTGAAAAAGAAAATATCCTGATAGTTTATGAGTTCAAGACACCCTGACTGGGCAAAGTACACAAACAGAAAAAAAAAAAAGTAGTCTCCTCTAGAAACAGAGAAAAACAGCAGTACTTCAGGATTTGACTTTGTTTTCCAGTAATAATCTTGACCAAGCAAAACTTCTGACTTACAAATTAAGAAAAATCTTCTTAATTAAAATGCTAACTTTGCAATAAAAAATTTTTAAAAAAAGTTTTGAAAGTTGGAATTTTGGTCCGAGTGCAACTACCACCGTATCACTGGATCAAACTCCAGTACGCACAGAGGTATCTCAGTATGAAACACACGTACTGTATCTGTCTGGTAGTCTGGTTTCCTGGTTTACGGCCACAAAACCAGCCACTTGTGAATCTGTACATCAGGAAGAGCCCTTGCGGTGCAAGGAGGGGCACAAGATCCTGGGGACCCACAACCTGTGGGAGAACGGAAGGGCTCTGGCGGGGCCTTCTGGAAGAGGAGTTGGCAGCGCTAACCTCCCCTCAGCTCCACTTCACCTGGGAACGTGCCCCCTGCTTTAAACCGGCCGGCAGCAGCAGCCGAGCAGTAAGTCCCGCTCAAAGGGGCGGCACGCACCGCCGCGGCCGCGGCCGTTACTTCCACTTTCGGCGGCTCAAACGGGCGCCCGCCCGCCCGTTCGGCCGCCCTCGGCGCCGCGGGGCTCGGCGGCACCTGTGGCGGCGCGGGCGCGGCGCTCACCTGGATCTGCAGCGGCACGAGGCGCACCTTGCAGCGCTCGCTGACCAGGAAGCCCTTGGGCAGGTCGATGTACTGGCTCCACTCCTCGGAGAAGAGCTGCACCACGAACTTGCGGTGCATGTCGATCTGGTCCCCGTAGAGGCTGAGGAACTTCTGGATGAGCAGCTCGTAGCCGGAG
>JAUBOD010000242.1:431409-442901 GCA_032353885.1 Nothura maculosa | reverse complement strand
GTGGTGGAAATGTCTGGATTTCCCCTCAGGCCTGTTCTGTGTGAGAGGAGGTGACACTGGTGCTGGGTGGATGTCGCGGTGGGCGGGACGGCGCCCTGCCGCCCACGTTGGGTCCCACAGGGGCCACAAGTAGGAGGGTGGCCCAGGAAGCGCTGCGCCGCTCTGCTGCGGCTTGCGCTTCAGTGCGGCGTGCCAGGAAGGCGGCAGGGACAACCGGGCAACACAGCAGCGCGAGGCCTGGCCTCTCGCCCAGCCCCTCTCCATAACAGCCGGAAAGTGAAGTGCAAGGCAAAGAAGGAACATGCCAGCCTGCTTGCCTGGTGCAAGGAGACTGCTCTGAGCTAAACTCTGAGTCTCCATGCAGCTATACCCAAATTCCAGAGCTCTCTCCACCACTCTCCATGTGATTGGGCACAAAAACTTGCCATATTTGCTCTATCACATCTTGTGCTTGGTGTGTGCATTTGAAATGCTGTCATTTTTGAGCACGCTTTCACATCTGTAATAGGCCTAGCAGATTTATCAACAAATAATAAACACATGCGAAAACTAATTGTGATTTTTAGGAGAAAAAAATATTTGTTGACTCTTTCACTCTTAGCCTTGGTCTCCACTGCATCTGTTTTCCAGATGAGTCACCTTAGCCCTCGATATCCCAGTTATAACTATTTTATTTTGTGGATGTAATTTAGAGATGCAAGAGCCCTTTCAAAAGCTTTCTAACTTGATTACTGTCATTTGGAACATCTGCCTGACAAACCTCTACATTAATTGCTGATGAAGGACATACAGTTTTCATTTCTTAGGAGATTCATAAGTCTAATTCCAGGAATCCTTGATCCATGAGTGATTTTGCATTAAATAAAGAATTTCCCTTGCCTTTTTTTCTTCTCCTAAAAGATTTCTGTATTTACTTATTTAATGAAGAGAGAATATGTAGGAGTAAAGAGGTGCAGAGCAGAGATGTTTTTAATCACAGTCTTTGTCAGTATCTTTGAGAGACCGGAATGAGTAGTCTTATAATCACTCTGGGTCTTGCAGCCCCTCCATAATCAACAGATTATGTTCATGACAGCAGGGCTAAGTGGCAATTGACCTATTTTTGCAAATAAATATGTAAATACATCTGAGATGTTGCTAAGTATGAAGCCTGCTTCCTGAGGTGTGCTTTAAGTAAAATCTATTTTGTAAAGCAGAAGATGAAAAAATCTTGAAGCCAAAAAAGGTGTTTTTTTTTCTTGAAAATTCTGGGTTTCAGGGCTTTTAACATCAGGGTTTATGTGACTGATCGTTCAGAGATGCATTGTAGAATGTAAAGCTGTTGAAAGACAGAGCTAAAAAATCAGTATTTGAACAAAGCTTTGTGAATGCAGAATGATGCACAAGGATATACAGGACCAAAATGATTCCTTGTGTGGTTTAAATGAGTTTAACTGAATCACTTCAGCAATGTTATTAAGAATTTACCTAACTTAAATCCCTTCTGCCTTTTAATTCTTCGGAGATACTTCAAGCAGAATGAGTGTATACTTTAATTGGGATTTAGAAAAGGAGTGGGGAAGTCCAACTCCAATATTGACTGCAGAATTATGGCCTTGAGCCATCCAGACTGTTAGGGTCTGTTCTCTATGAGAACTTCCAGAGACAAAAAAAAAAATAAAATCAGAGAAGACTAAGCTGTCAGATGTGTGAATTAGCAGTTGTACAACAAAGTGTTGTTGCTAGGAAAAATTGTAGCAAAAAGAAAAAAAGAATTCTGAAAGCCAGGCTCGCATTTTTCAAATAACTCTCTTTCTGGGGAGCTCTAGTGTTAATGCCACAGGAAATACACAAGTCTCTTGTAGCTTAAGAAACATATAGCATGTACTGTTTTTTTCAGTACTGACATAAAAATGACTCATACACATACTTTAATGTGCTAAATTCAACAGACTATGGGCTATTTAGTGTATTACTTCAGCTGATTTCACTCTGTTTAATTTCAGGGCTCTGCAGTCTTGTGCTGAAAATACCTATCAGCTTTATTAAACACAGAAACGATGCTGGTGAAACAAGGTGAGATTCTGTGGTTCAGGGGATGCAGAAGGAATGATTTCTGTAGTGACTGCAGACCACTGAATACACGGTTTCATAACTGTATGTTTATGAACAGGTATGGTGTGGCTAACACGATGATAATTGTCACCCACTGCCTGCCTGTGTACGTAACGACTTGTCTGAAAAAGCACTGAAACATTTCATGCTCATTCCGTCTTGGAAACTGCCAATCCCACTTCCAGAGAACTCCTTTTATGACGCTGACTGCTTGTCTGGGTTTGGTCAGCAAAGCAAGGCAGAGATTATTTTACACAGATCACATGTGCTTTAACAAAAACAGTATAGAACATGGTGCATGTGTAAGTAAAGTTGTAAGTAGTAGATCAACATTTTCACTGGGGGAGGGGTGATTTTCATTTAATATAGTGAAATAGCTGAACAAAATGTACTTTGCTATACTTCACTTTCTAGTATGACACATTTCTCTAATGAAATTTAGGTTTTATCTAACAAGAGGAAGCCAAAAGGTCTTCAAAAATAATCTCTATGTCTGGGGAGCACTTACTGCCTGAAACTATTTCAGAGTATACCTAGCAAATGGCATAGGGATTTGTCATTGCAGCACAGATATACTAGAAAATAAATGGACAATGGTGAGGCACGCTTAATATTTTTTGAACAGCGTATCCCAACAAAGCCAGTTTGTTAATGGCAGATTACAGGTATTTGTATAAATGTAAGCTTCTCTTCACAGAAAGTGGATTTGGCCTGCAAAATGGGAATGGAATCTTATACTACAAAGAGGTTTTACACATCTTACTAGGGAGTATGGCATTGTTACGACAGAGCTCTATGAAAGATTAAAATGCATTCATATATCATCCATAAATAGTTTCATAACCCCTTATTTACAACTCTAATGAACTGCTGGGACAGAAAATGAAATGAATGTGTATGACCATCATTTTGCTAACAATTTGTAGAATTAGACTTGCAAAAAGGAAAAAAAAGTATAATTCCAATCAGCATGCTTCCCAGCAAGCCAGAATTAGATCACTAAGCACTATCAGGAGTAAGATTTAAGATATAATCCTTTCCTTGTTACTTCCTACTGGTAAGGTAGGCAGTTTCGGCTCTATGAGCAGGCTTTTGTGGATGTGCCTTTTCCTCAGTTATATGGCTTTCCTCCTTTATTTTACAAGGAGCTGTCAAACCACCCAAACTGAGATCTGTGAATTCTACGAAGCATCTGGAATCTTGAATTAGGCACTGAAAGCAGGCTGCCTGTGGTGGCCCTGTGTAGCTATCTAGCCTCAAGGATAAGGAACCCTTGGTCCTAGTTAAGCCATTTAATGACATCAAATAAAGGAGGAAATTACACCTTACATGTTACAGCATATAAATGTGCTTACAAATGCATAAAAGTTGGTATTTGTTACAAGAAGAGCTCTAAGCAGCAGAGCTTCAAAGAGTAATGTGTCTTTGGAACTTCTTGGAACTTTTGCCAAAGACTTTGCCAAAATGATCTCTTTGTATCTGAGTTTGATACGAGCTGTTACAGAGCATCATGTGCCTATGAAATCTAGAGTACTATTGTTTTTTTTTCTAAGAACTTCCAAAGCTTAAGGACTGCATTCCACTTTCTTATGAAACCTCCCATAGCCAGAAGTGCTACTCTCTGCCTCAGTGTGGTAAACCTTCTCTTTCCTTCCTTATTCTCTATATCTGCTTGGGTTAATCACTTCCAGTTCCCAATAGGATAGTGTGTTATGAAATGCCAAGAGAAGTGTTTTTTTCATTTACTTACACTGTACCCTCTTATTTAGAACCATGGTGGAATTATCATTCAGAAGTATTAATTCAATATAAGGTTAGTGAAGTCGAAAACAACTACATGCCATTCTATGTAAAGCTAAGAGCAGCATTCTTTTTAAGAGGCTGACACCTTTTTTCATACTTTTTCAAGTTTAAACATCCATGTTGACATTTTGAATCAGCAATATCATTAGATTTTTATGCATCCACTGAAGAAGACAAACAGTAGTTTACTTATGGGAGATTAGACTGGTGTATTCTAATCTCTTTTATTATTACCTCTTTTATTATTATTTTTAACGTGTGAATTTACCAGAGCTCCCCATCCGCACCTTAGCTGCCCTCGGATCTTTCTGTCATCACTTCCTCACAAGCTGAACCTTGCAGGGCAAATACTGGTGCAAATACGGTTTTGCAGCAACATGCAAGCCCTCAGCACATGAATTTGGGCAATAGGGTGGAGAAGGAACAAGTTGGTACAAGTATTTCAACTGTTTTATCCTGAAAGTAAGAGCCTTCCGAGTGCTTTGCATAAGCATCATTATTATTCAGCCTAACTTCAGTACTAGAGCAACAATTTGCTTCTCCTTGGGAACCATGATAGTTTGCTCTAACCTGCTTCAGTTATCTGCTGGCATATAACCTACTTGCTAAAAGAAAGGATTACTGAACTACATACAAATAATACAGTGTTTTTCCTTTAAGGAAAAGCCTTGCAGCTCTGTAAGCCTAAGCTCTGTGTCTTTCCTGCTTTATATTCTTGACATCAAAACCATCCTACCTCTGGTGAGGGGGCACAGAGCTCTTAGTAGCCCTTTAAAACAGGCAGACTGCCCAGACTGTCAAGGTTATGCTGAGAAATAGAGGAGAGCGCGGCTGTAACAGAGAGAGAGGCCGCTTTCATATGCCGCAATACACACTGCTGTAATGCACCGGAATCACGAATCCGCTGCCCTGGCAGTGGCTCACACATGAGGGGTAGCACGTTTATTCTCCTCTCATGCTCTTGCTTCCCTCTTTTACCAGCCTCCCACACACAGAAATATTCTTTGCTACCTTAGATACTTTGAAGTGTGAGCAACTGAAATGGTGATATTCCCACACATCCTTCTATTTTTTATTTTTTGGTCGCTTTTCCTATTGTATCTAAGTAATAGAACCTTTTCCTTAATGCCAAGACTAGGATCAAATTTTGTAAAGCAGAAATTAAAAAGTGGTAAATCTGATATCAAATTTGAATTAAAAGCATTAGCATTTGATTAAATTAAGATAGTTGATGTTCTATTGCAAGATTAATGTTATATTGTTACAAAGTCAAGATGCTGCTGAAGGTATCAGACTCTATTTTTAAAAAGACTATTAACATTATATTATTGCTCATAGGACATACATATATTCGTAAATAAATAGTAAGAACTAAATATATATAACAAAAAAATGTAAGTAAAAAGGGATCCTGAAGGAATGTCAGCTTACAATTAAACGTGGTAAAATAGACGTAAAGAGGTAAAACGGTGCTTACGCAACCAATCCTTTCCTCAGAAGTATAAACACATTTGTGAACTTTATTACAAATACTCTTTTTTTCTTAAATTTTCAGCTGGTGGCTAGAAGATTGCAACTATGACTAGAACAGAGTAAAGTTATTCAGGACTAACTGAGCTGAATTAGCAGCAAACAGAACAACTTTCTGTTGTAGACTGCAGTTTTGGGAACTGCAGAAATAAACTTATGGAGTGGGACTGCTCAGGAAAGGCAGGACTGTAGTGGCCCCTCCTTTCCCTGTTCTGTACATATTTCTCTTCATTTTTATGTCAACATCCAGCATGGAGCTGCTTAGTCAATTGCCAAATTGCCAGCTTTCTTATTTATATTGACAATCCCACGAACAATATGGTACTCAGAAACATATGCAAGATCTTTCTATAATTTCTACTGTATCCTTATAAGGAGAGAGTTTATAGTTTGTATAGTTTCGAATTAAAAGGTTCTACCATCTTGTTTATATACAAATTTGAAAGAAAAAAAATAAAGTGATTACATCCTCATCTTTTATGATAGGGCTTTTTCACTCCCCTGTCATGCTGGAAAAGGGTCTTCTGATGTTCAGTGCTCAACAGAATCCTTTTTGCTCTATACTGTGGTACTGCTTGTGGATGTTGGGGCAACTGATGGAAGTTGGCGTCACAGTCTGTTAGAAGAGGGTATTGTCCCTATATTTTTGTTGCATGAGAACCATACTGAAAAAAAGAATAAATCAGACTTTATGCAATTAGACTTATATCAAATCAAGACACTATGGACCTTCTTTTAAATAAATTTATACTTTATTTGAAAACTTTAAAAAAAGCAGTATATTAGAACATGATTTAGAATTTTTAAAATTCTGCTATATTTTAGTACTCATAAAAGAACAATCCCTAACAGTAAACAAGAGTGAAGAAGCTATTTTTAAGTCAGTATATATGATATAAAGTGCTAGTATTATCGTTTTAACCACTCCTTTTTCCCTGTTAAGTATGCACATTTATCTCTGCCTACTGCTGATCTGTTACTACACAAATTGTAAAGTATGGCTTTTCTTCAGAAACTGACACTCTAACCAGTTAGTATGCACATAAAAGAAAGAGCACAGATTATGACAAAAGTCCTAGCAGTGATGTTGGTATAAACCTTTTAGTTTCAAGTTTGTGTAGAAAGCATTTTCTGCATCCTTCTATTTCTTCAGATGTTCTATCAAAGTACTCTCTGTAGGGGTTGTTTCTTTCTTCCTACAATCCAACCACTTACCAAGTCTGTATTTTGTTAAAATACATATTCAAAAGATATTTATATATATTTATATTATATATATATATATATATATATATGAATGAAGTGGAAACTACAGTAGAAGGGATGTTTGTAACATTTTTTTTCTGAAAGTAATAACCTTTATCACCCTATACTTGTTATTTTTGAGTCCTTCTAAGCATCATTTTGTTTTTCTCTCACTAAAAAACTAAAAAAAAAGGCAGACTCAGAGCATTTAAATTCTATATTTAAGACAAAATAGATCAAAGATATGTTTTACAAGTCATTTGGTTATATTTAGTCTCAAGAGGTAGAAAATAATTAGTGATCGATAATGATCAAATCAGGAAAGACATAAGATATATCTGCTTTTTAGTATCAAATATATAAAATGTTATTTTTGATAACTATATATAAATACTGCTGACTAAACTTATCACTTCTTGCACAGTAGCTCACATAGTCTGTCTCTTAATAAGCTAGCATTAATTAAAGTTTGATTTGTCCAGATAAGATCCTCTCATGTATTTCTTTGGTTAATGAGACATACGCTTGCTTAGAACGATCTAGAAAGTAAAGTGGATCAGTGATTGTAGATGGATCAAAACCTTCATCCACCAAATGAAATTTCTGTTGTTTGAAAGTTCCAGTAATTTCCATTGTTTGCTATGGAAGAAAGAAAGATTTATTGCTTAGTAAATATACTGAGTTGGTGTCTATTGCTCCCATTCACATGTATTTTTAGAAGTCTTAATTCATAGGAGGGTAATTCTATTCACTCTCATCACAAATTTCGTAATGTTTTGTTCAAGTTTGTTTTCAACATCACTGTTTCCCTTGGGAAGTCAGAGGCATCTGCAGTAAGATTTCATTTTGCTATTTTTTTTTCCAAACTTTGCCTTGCTTTCCAACCACTATGAACAATACAAAACTGCTCTGTTTTTTTCACTTTTCATTTCTCTCCAGTCATGTCTAGTACACCTCCTTTTTCTTGTTTCCTGTCACAACAACAGACAACCTCCATCTGCCTTGTTTCTCTAACACATCCATTTCTACAGTAATCCCACTGTCTCCCTTCACATTTTCTTCTTACATGCATGCATTGGCCAGGTCCTTTCTGTATTCAAAACAAATAAGATGTAGCCTCTTCCCTCAAAAATTTGTGCTCCAGAGACCACTAACCTTTTTAGTGACACCAGTGAACACCATTTTTTCATTTTAATCTCAAATGTCACTGTGCATAAGACTTACAATCAGTCTTGTATTCAACAACTCCATTTTAATTTTAGAACATTCCAGTTAAGTCTCTGCTACTGCAGTCCATTTTTTTTCTTTTTTTTTTTCCTAAAATACTCCTGCAGAATTCCTGCCTATTTTTTCCTGAAATACTAGTTCAAGCATTGCTTACCTTCTTGAGCTGTTAGCAGCCCTCAGTGCATTCATTAATTCTGCTTGTGACACTACCTATTTTCCCCTGGACTTCTGAGACTTTGTTGTCTTCCTCTTTGTCTTCCTGTCCTCTCCCCTATACTTTATGATCTCTGACATCTACTCTTCTACCTTTACACTTACATATGTATACATACACATACGTGATCTTAAATTACATTTAAATTCTGAGCTTTTTGAAGGAGAGACTACTTTTTGTATTCCAAACTGGATAGCAACAACAGCAAGGTAGGAGAACACAATTAGGGATGATAGCTGTAATGATGGGGGCTATAATAAACAAACATTCAGAACCAATAAATACTGTACCTCTTTAAATGTTTTAGCCTTTTTGCAGCTGTATTATACCGCAAATGACATCCCATTTATTGTGGATTAACAGTGTGTCCTCCTGCCTTAGCTTTATTTCTCTGCTTTCTCATTACCACTAAATAAAATAGATTTTAGATTATTTTCTCCAGATGCAATGGTTCTTGTTCTGCTAATCTGAATCTTTTTGTCTGTGCTTCTAATCTCCCTAAATCCTTTTGTATGATCTCTATTCTTACTGATATATGCAATTCCTCCCAATTTAACATAATCTGCAAATTTCATTTTGTTTCATAATTCCTCTTCAGGACCTCATTAATGAAGAGAATAAAAAGAACCAGCTCAAAAAATACAAAAAAACACACACAAAAAAACTAGATTACATTAGACCTCATGATAGGTGAGCAAACACTCTGTTAATGTTTGCCATGCTGACTTATATTCATTTAACAATTGCTATGTTTATGCAATGTGAATGTTTACATGATGTTTGCATGATAGAGCAGTTTACCTGGACTCTTAAGAAGAGAGGACAGGCATAACTGGGTAGATAGGTCACAACTTGTTTATATATCTGTTCCAAATCTACTGCTGTATTCTTCTTCAAAATAAGAGAGGCCATTCCTGCTTTCCCTTCATGAGCTGGAGGAAAGGAGGGAGACATAAAATTTTATAGATTAATAAAATTTAGATTTTTGTCATTAACCTTACCTTCAAAAAGAGCTATAGCAGGTGAATAAGTTGAAAGTAATATTTCCTTTTCTGGAATTTAGTAATACAAGCAAATAGTATCTATCTTATATGTACTGTATGTACCATGTGGTATTGCATCTTTTTGGAAATTGAACTGTTACAGTTAAGAAATAATGCCATAAACAAATTAGACCTGTAAGCATAAATGGAATGTCATCTATCTAAATTCAGTAGCAATCAATATATGTTGATAAATATCAACACAATCCCTCTCTCTCAAAAACAGAACACTGAACCCCTTTCCAAGATTTGTCTGTTACATCTTCTCATCAGTTTTCATCTTTCTCTTCACTAAAGGCTATGGAGTTGAATGTTTTCGGCTGAGAGAGAACAAAAGTGTCAAGAAGCCCTAACTGGTTTGTTTGGGAAAGGCAACAGTACTTTGTGTCTGTGGAAAAAATCTGACATGGTAAGATATTATAAAAACAATAAAATTCAGCAGTCAAAGTAACTGGTCATTTCAAGCATGAGCTGGCAATAACAACAGGCATATTCTACTATTGCCTTCTTACAATCCTTTTCTGGTAATGCTGCAACTTCTGTGGTGAAATTATTTTGTGCATGTATAACTACAGTTATCAGGACAGAGAAATCTGTCCTTTTAATGCTATTAATAGATGGCTTATTAGGCACAGTTAATGTGAGTTAGGACAACAGAATTGCTTTTATTCATAGTAATAAATATCTTTGTCTTTAGAGTAACCTTAATTCTTACTTCGTTCACATAATGTTATTCTGATGTAGACTTTTAACAGCTGTAAATTTAATAATGCTTTAAACTAAGTTATCACAAACTCATGCGAAAACAGCCTTTCAAAAATATACACCAAAAGGCATGATTCACAGACTCACTCATAATCTGTTGGCATTTTTATTATCTGCAGCTACATACTGTTTAATAGACTGAGTTATTAAATAGCTAACTCTAAATCAGAAATGATTCATAGGTTTACAGCATGAAATAAAAATTAGGAGGATTAGCAACAAAGTCTTAAGGAAAACAAGACCACACAGCTAACAAATACTTCTCTCACCTGGCACAGATACACCATACACATTTGCTTCTTGTATGAAGTCCAGCATTACCATTACATCAGAAACTTCAGTGGTTGCAACATTCTCCCCTTTCCATCTAAAACATGTGAAAAAAAGTAATTTAATTGCATGCAAGCATATGAACAGTTACTCTTAAAAACACTAACTTCATTTTGTATGAGTAAAATATTATATTTGTTTCAACTCGTCACCTTTGTTTAGTGGCCTGTTGACCAGAAAACTGCATTTATCATTGAAATGGGATTGGATATTAGATATCACTTAAAAGGATGAAAGCTTATCATAATCTCAAATAACATTTGTCAAATGTGATTGTTCGTCAATATTTGACACATTTTTCTCTAATTTGCTATCCAACTTTCCTTGTTCCTAGCAATCTATCATTTTGTAGTCTGCTTATTGGCAAGAACATTCAAAAAGCTGTAATGCATCCAAAACCTCCTCAAAATTAGGCAGTTTGCTCTGCTGGTGCTAAAATATAGTTATAAATCAAACATTCACAGCTGAAAACAAGTAAAATAGTACTATTCTATTCTGTATGTCTATGTTTTTTAATGATGAAATATTGTAAGAATGAATGATTATACCTGAAGGTATCTCCAATCCTGTCCCAAAAATAAAGAAAATTCTCTTGGTCTTGAACCATCAGATCTCCAGTATTAAAATAAAGGTCTCCCTTCTTAAACACATCACAGAGTAGTTTCTTTTCTGTGTGACTCTTATTGCCAGCATAACCAAAGAAGGGATTCTTTGCATTCACTCTGGAAATGAGAAGACCAGCCTCACCTACACAGAAAAGTTGAAATAAGATATCATCATTTATTTCCTGTATTTTACCTTAATGTTAATTTGCTGCATATATCTTTAAAAGACCACCAGCAACGTTTTGACCAACTTTAAGTAGATGTGGCCCTGTAGTAGCAGCAGCTCATCTGTTTCTACTGCTTTTGCAGCTTGTGTAGTCACTTCTAGACACAAAGTGACCATAAAGTTACAGAGCAATATTGCGAACTCAGGAAAAACAGTATTTTATGTTTATTGATGACTCAGTAAAACCTTGTATCTCAGAGAGATGATCCATCATCTTTTCACTCGTCATTCTCACGAAGTGGGAATGTTAAAGTCAGTGAATATGAAATCTCATTGCGGTTGAGGAGCAGTCAGCATGGATTCACCAAGGGGAAGTCATGCCTGACGAACCTAATAGCCTTCTATGATGGGATGACTGCCTGGCTGGATGAAGGGAGAGCCGTGGATGTCGTCTACCTTGACTTCAGCAA
>JAUBOD010000242.1:415794-431309 GCA_032353885.1 Nothura maculosa | reverse complement strand
GTCTTCAAAACCCGCCTGGATGCCGCCCTGAGCCACCTGCTCTAGGTGCCTGCTGGAGCGGGAAGGTTGGACCAGATAATCTCAAGAGGTCCTTTCCAACCTAGATTCTGTGATTCTGTGTAAAACTTCTGAAGAACATCTCTAATGTGACAGAGCATCATTGCATCTTTTCAGAGTCAAATACAGACATTGTAATATAAAGTTGACTTCAAAAACAGGGAGACCTGGGAAAAGGATTATCCTGTTAGACATGTATGGCATTGGTGTGATAGTCTGCTGAAAGCAAAAGAGTTTTCTGAACTCCTCACCATTTGGGAAACATGTTCTGAACAATAAAATTTGAGGTTTACTTAAGTAAGATTAATTAATTTATTAGAGACAGTAATTATACAAATGAAAAGAAATACAAATAAAAACATATACAAAGGAATTTTCACAAATAATTTAAGATCATCTTCTCATAGAAGAACTGTGCCTTGCTCCCAGAAATCAGTATTGTCTAACATGAAAGAATTTAGTTCATGTCGCTTTAGGTGGTCTAAGGATATAACATTTGAGTAAGACAATGTCTTTGATAGAGATGATAGCTTTTATTAGATTATTGTAACTGGAAAAAAAAAAAGGAAAAAAGAACAGAGTTTTGGGCATGTGCACCCTTCTTAGACCACTCTGCTGTCCTTCCTGTAAAATTTTACCCACATATACCTTTTGAGGACCATATTCTCCTGAAATCTGCCCAACATTGATTAAACCCTGCTAGACAATCCACAACGTACTTTGAAAAATCTGTTTCAGCTCTCTGTTAAAATTATGGACCTAATATTCTATGTGAATTTCACTTCAGCTTCCTGCCATTAGTTCAGCTCATACCTTCCTGCAGTACCGCAGAGATACTTTAGTATCTGATAAAGACTGGAAACATGTATAATGATAGATAGATAACTGAAAAGGTATTTTGAAAATAGTTATAATCAAATTACTTCTTTTAAAGTAAAAAAGCTAAATGGAGAAGCACTTTATGTCTCACCAAAGAGCATTTCATCTGATCCACCAGGTTTTCTTGTGCATCTTTTAAACAACCATCTCAGTATGTTAACTTCCTTTTAAAACACCTAAATCTCTTTACCTGTGTGTTCAGAGATACTATGACTTAATTGTAGGGGCGCACTCCAAGGACAGCAGTGCAGTGTCTATCAGCAAATGGGATGCCTTGTTAGTAGATAACCAGCTTCAAGGCCAACAGTGCACTTGTTCCATCAGCAGGCCAAAAACAAAGGCAGCTGCCTGGCTGCTGTGTGACCATGAAGCTGAGTGGACAGTAGCTGTGGCGCACTTGCTTTTAGGCATAAAAGGTATTGTAGCCGGAACCTTATAGGTAAACGTACACAGGGCTGGATGGTACCCTCAGATGTGTGAGCCTGGCACACTAGGCAGGGCGGATATGTAGCGAACGTGCATGGCTTACGTTATCTCTCTTGTAAAGTACATAAGGATTTGTTAATTGCAAGAAAATGCTAATGAACCATCCCACCGGTAGCAAGACTCCCGAAAAAAAAAAGGATCCAGAGTACTTTCATTAAAAACAAAAGGTTGTTATAGGCTATTATAATGCATACATACCTTTCTTAACTTTCTCACACCAACCATGTTTATTTCTAACAGGTTCCTCTTTTTGGAAATCATACTTGATTAAATCAAATGGGAAAAAAAGCTAAGAAAGGGAAAAAAGGTCATCAGTTATTAATATGCACAGTGACATCTGGTGGCAGCAAATATAAGCAAGGAAAATCTTTTTACTGCAATCAATCATCAAAATGTTGAATGCAGTTTCACTTAAAACTGCAAAATATTTTACTTAAACTTAGATGACTTACTCAAGAAAAGTAATATCAGAACATTTGAATAATCTTGTAATGCTCAGAAGTATCCTGTTTCACCTTATTGATAAAGCTCAGGTTTTTACTGGACTGTCACAGCCTTATGTTGAATATATACAGCTTAGCAAATACTTCATGAAGTATTTGCAGCAGTGACCGATACTTGCTAAGCATTCCCAGAGCTTTCTGGTTCCTAACAAAACATGCAGACAAAGGTCTCCAACTCCTTGCGAAGGGGAACCTGCTCCCTGTTGTGTTTAACTAGCCTCCATTCTTCTCTCCTGCTTTCTCGGCTTGCCGTATCCACTGCCATGGCGCCGCCAGGGAGGCATATATTCCCAGGTTTTCTGATGTGGTTATGTAGCTGAGCACATTCCATGGATACGTGAAGGTCAGTCCTGCTTTGGAAACAGCATGAACCCCAGAGCAGAGCACCAACACTGCTGGCCTGGCTGGGGTCACCCAGGGCACCTCCCTCTTGTGGGAGGCAACACCAAGTACTCAGCACTGCTTTCCTCTAAATAGGCAAGGTCTGACCCTCCTCGATTTTTCCACTGGATATACATCCCAAATTAAATCTGAGAGACCTATCCTTGATACTTTATGGACTGCTAGGTTTGCAGTTATTTTCCTAAGGATTCAGTCTACCCAGCTCTGAAATCTTCTGATTTTCTCTTTTTAAAAAATTGTATCAGCAGTGTATATTTCATTATCTCACTTTGGAAGGGTAGAAAGACAAACAAACAAACAAAAAAAAAAACCCAAAAAACTCACACCAACCAAAAACCCCTGCCACTATATACCTGTACCTTTTATAGTAAGAAATGAAATGTAATGAGGATGACTGAAAGTAATGCGTAGGATGCCAGGACACCAAATGCTTCACTTCCCTGCAATTAATTAGGATGAAGAGGATAATGATTTTATCCTGATTTTACATCTTGCTGCAGCTACGTCACATCACTTTATTCTCAAGGATGACTGATTAAATAGCAACTTGAAGCCAAACCTTAAGACTACAGATTCAATTTCATGTTAAATGTGATTATTGAGCCTTGTCAAAATTCACTGCTGTATCTCACTTCTCCCCAAATTCTGTCACAAAAAGATATTTTTAACAGTTGGCCAAATGACAAGGTTGTAATGCAAAAATTCAAGTCATGATCCAGGATGAGATACTCTTTTCTAATAAAGTGAAGGAGATTTTTTATAAGTATAGACTGTAACATTTACCAAGATCAAGAGGTTGAAAGTTGAAGAGTTTATTTTAATTAAACTACACTGGGAGGTATTCATAATAAGTAGAAGTCTTTATTTTTTTCCCTTTGGGATGACTTCTTTGACTTTATGCACTTGATTTCTATTTATTTCTAATATATTTTGTTTTTACACATTGATATTTACTACTTTGATAGATTTTATATGACAAACCAAATGCAGTGAAAAACATAATAAGAATGGAATAGTATAAATGAATAAACATGAGTGCCCTGTTCAGTTCCATTTTTATATGTTCATTGCTGTAAAGCTTAATAACTGTATTTTTCCAATTATGCCAAATCTGCATGACACATCTTTTGTTTTTAATACTTGGAAGTTTTAATTGGGATTTGAGATCATCTAACCAAAGCTGTTGTGGCATTCGCTTTTTATTTTTCTCCTTATACCTTTTAGTGCCCGCAATTTTGGTATTAACTAAGCCAGTTCCAATTAGCCCTTTGAAATAAGTGTCTTGCAAATATGCCAGTGAAATTAGAACACATGTTGTATCAGACCTGTTCAATGAAACTGTATGCTAACGCGCACCTCTTGTGCAGTCCACTCTTTATATGCAAACAGCTTTTTTTCATTGTGAGTATTAGAAAAGGCAAGCACTAGAGCAAAACATTTAATCTAGCTACAAGCATGCATCTGTCCTATCTCATTATTTAAAATTATTGGAAAATAAGGCCTGAAATATTGAAGCATTATCATAGTATTCTCAGAGCATATTGCATGCAGTGCTCATCTACTTCTGTCTATACTTTATTCCCCAAAGCACTGTGTAAATGTATCAGACAAAGAACACTATTATTGGACTAGTTGAGACTTGCAGTAAGATAAACTGCACCACATTGTTGATTACTAAGTCGCCTGGATCTTGTCAACCAATGACATCACATAACCTGATTTATTTTTTTGAAGGGTTTGACTGGAAATGAGCTTAAATATTGTTTTGAAAATGCTTTTGGAATGCTTAAAGTTTAAACTTTTAAAGAATGATTAGAGAAGCTTAATCAAAGAAAGATCTCAGGCTGTTATATTTTATTTAGTTTCTTATTTGTTTTATAGTTGATACAGTGTTGAATTCTCTGTGAGAATAGCTGTTCATAAAATGAAGTGTTACAATTATTAGACTTAGGCCAAACCATCTTGAAAAAGTGAAGTAATAGAAAACAAAAAAATCTGGAGCACAGATGAGCAACATCATGTTTTAAAAATATACTTGTAATGTTTTATTTATGCTGAAGAACTGGATATGCAGGTGCTCTGCATAGCTTGGTTAGCTAAAGCAGGCAAACACAAGCAAAACAGCTTTTACATTCTTGATTATTACCTGAACCACTGCAATATATTACAAGTAGATATTTTGGAATATACTTAAGTACCTGAAATTATTTTCACTCAAAACTAAAAGCTCAGGAAGAGCAGCAGTGACAGTAGTTTTCCTTTCTGCTGTCCATTGGGCCTTGAACTTAGGTACTTCCATTGCTTAGATTAAAACATGCCAAGGTTTTTTTTATGTTAAGTGCATCTTTTTTGTCACTTAAGTCCTCCTTTTTTCAGGAGGCATTAAAAGTTTCCTTGGATCTCATCAGTTCTATTCTCTTATAATATTATCTTTGTTGTCACATAGTGTATGACATATAAAGAGATTTAGCATACATATTTAATAAGTGCCACTGAACCTCTTATGGCTTTTTCCTGCCATCATATTTTAGTATGTATATAAGATATATCCTACACTATTTATATTAATCTTTTTAACAATGTACGTATGAAAGCCAAGTGCATTAAACATTAAATGTGCAATATTATTAGATCAATCTATACACTCTTTGTGAAGCATTTCAAGAGATAGAGCTAAAAGGACAATCTTATTGAAAGATTTATTCATACACCACGGTGATGTCTTCAAGCATTTGACCCCCCACCTTTATACAAGTAGAGTGAAAATAAAGAAGTGCAAACACTGAGTCAGCACCTTAAACACAGCAGCCTCTTTGATGTCTATTACAATCACTCACTTGTTCCCACTATCTAGAAGTAATCACACACTCAGATTATCATTGTCATTGTATTATTATTATCGTATCATTTCCATTTTGTCATCATCTTGTCTTGAGTGGGTTGCGCCTGTTATTATGTCTTCCAAATTACTGGAGGTTATTTCCACTAAAAGCCTTTTACTTAGACCAACCGCCTGTTATTCTGGGTGGACTGCATGATTATATATATGAAGTTTTATATTTACTTTTCCTGACTGCATAGCTGCAACAGAAGGAGAACAGGTTTCCCTCCATCCCCATTGCTACATCACATACATTATCATACAACTCCCTCTTTCTCAATTTTTGTTCTTTCACTTCCCAATTCAAGAAGTGAGTCCTTAGGAAATCCTTAGAGAGTTTCTTTAATGATGTCTCCTTACATCGATCCACATGTCAAGACAATATTTGATAAGAATAACAGATAAGTGATAGCAGTTCTTTGTTTTTGTTCTCAGATACCAGTAACATTCTGTGCTCCCTCAGGCAACTATATTGTCAGAAACACTGAGGAATTGGGTGCCTGGGCCCCCTCTGTGACATTCTCTGGTTTGCAGCAGTTGGGTGTTTCCATGGATTCAGATGATCCAAGGATCAGAGAAACAACAATAAAGCTGTAATCCTGTCTATCACTATACCTAGTCAATACCACTGAGAATAATGTAAAGGAAATTAACTGTTATATTTCAAAATGCATTGTCCAATGGTTGAAACCTACAAAATGTAGTTAACAACAACAAAAAATTCTCTAAACTGTAGATCTAAAGTATTATAACACAGGGGTAGTTGGCCACAGTACTCTATTGTAATCAAAAACATATACCAAAGAAGGTCCCCACACTTCAGCATTTGTTCAAGAATGTTTTTCTTCATGCAATGGGAAATGCACAAAGCAATGTGTAAATAACAAAAGGTGCATCTTATCATGTTTTTAACATTCCTTCACATTCTCTCAATCGTTTTTAGGCTTTGCTTTTATTGAATCTAACCAAGCCTGTGCTCATTCGAACACTTCTGTTTTTCAACATACGGGGGAGCTGGTTGCTCCTGCAAACCAGCTGGGAAGTGACAAGAAACAGATTGATAAAATTGTCATTCCAGACAGACAGCATGGGAGAGAGCATAAGAGACCCAGCCGTTATGGAGGACTTTTAACATGACGTATGTAATTACTATAATGCAGTATTTATAGATATAGATATGCCATCTTGTTCCACCAAAAGGGATTCTTTCCGGGGTGGGGGGTGGAGCAGGAAAGGGGGCTAGGCAATTTTAAATGTATTGCCTTAAAACACATTACTTATGAAAAAAAAAAAGTCCTTTTGGAGCTTTGGAGAAGTACGTGAATACTCCTCCACTTGGAAGATATTTGGGACAGATCTATTCCTGTATAAAACAGATCATAAAATCCACCCACGGACGTGGCTAGACACACCAAGCCCCTGTAGGAATGCGTGGCAGGTTGGCTCCGCGTTGGATCTGGTTCCAGTGGCAATTTTTATTCTCTTCTCAGACTCTACAGGCAGGAATGCCAAATTTATTTGCATTGGGGTAGGGCTTGGGAGCCAGTATGTACCACAGGCCCCAGTGGAGAATAGTTATAGCTAAGTATTTAGCCTGTTTACAAATATGTGCTTTAGTTACTTCCTTATAACAGAAAGTACGAAAATAATAGGTAAATTTTTTACTATAGATTTATTTCTGGGGAAAAGAGAACATTGAAAAAAAAATCGATTTCAAAGCCAAATGCAATGAACGGCTTTTTCCGGTTCATAAAATATCTTATGGTCTTTCCATATTTGAACTGAGTAAGCAGGGTGACAATCCATAATTAACTTAACAGAGTGTATTGATATTTCCATAGACTAAAATAGTTCCAACTTGGATGAATATATAAATTATACCGAAAATACCTAGGGAGGTCAAGCATGCAGTTACAACTGCATCTATTTTTCAATTGCAGTTTTCAGGGACTGTTTTCTTTTCCTTGCTTGCAGTAACTCAAATCTAACTAAATTTAAATTTAATAATTAAAGAAAAAGTAACACATTTCATGTGCAAGAAGAACAAAATCAACGAATAGATTGATTATTCAATCTATAAATTAGTGAACTTAACTTCAGACCTAATATTTTATAGGCTGTAACATATGCATGCCATTTACAGAAAATTAATGACTTAAGAAACTCTACTTAAATTTGTGAAATTCTGAAAAGTTTTGGAACATAAGTAAAATTTTAAAGATTCTAAGGAAAAAAACTGTTCATAAAATAAATAAAGCATGTCGCTCAAACAAATGTGACCACGAGCTGTAAGTTTCCTGATTCCCCTGCTGCTCCCCTAAGTACTGGATTCCTGGTTTTGTGCAGTGGAAGTGCATCTTTCTGTGGAGGTCCTCGCAGCCCTCAGAACCAGTCTTCCTATCACAGAAGGTACATAGATCATGGACAATTCAGAAAATGAGCAGACTAAATGTGCTCAGTTTGCCAAGCTTCTGAGCCCCGGGCTATTCCTGGAGTTCTTTTTCTGAGTGTTTCCAGGTTCCTCCCTGCAGGCTCGAGCTGCAACCTACACTCCCGGGTTCCTGTCCCTGAAGGGAAGACGTGGGAATTCCTCTGAGCTGCAGAGCAGTCTATGGAGTGAAGCTGTATTGAAGTTGCAGTGGAGACCTTGAGCCTATGCAGTCTAGAAACATATTTGTGTTTCATCAGAACCTGTCTGGAACAGATGCGTTTCCAAATATTCCTGTGAAAACAGTTTTTTTGGAATATCTTACTACTGATTTGTCTCAGGAGAGCACAAGTGCCACCTATATCAGTTAAGATTTGTGTTCATTAGTGGATATCTCAATTCCTCTTGCAAATTTTAGTCAGTGGATGTAGTCCTGTTTACAGGAGAAGAGTTGAAATGGGCGCAAGCAACAAAATAAATAAGCAGTGGCCTTGCTCATTGCTATCTATATAATATTGAGTGTCATATGTAAATAATAATCATGATATTTTTTAACCCTATTTTTGAAATTTAGGAATGACAAAACAGACTGGATGTCAAGTAGCTAGTTACTTGTTTTTAACTGCACACAGTTATAAAATCTCTTAAATCGATTTCTGCTTTTATTTTATTACTGCTAATTCTTACCTATGCTAGATGTTTACACAATAGAATGCAGTACAAATATAACCCTTGAAAACAACTGTAAGCATAATCTATGCAGAACTAAATCAGGACATGGATTTTTTCTTTATATTTCACTTACCATAAATTCTTAGATATTAAAACAAATCCAACTTCCCCTGTTATCCTTTAATAGAATAGGCTGGAGATTTGGGCAGATACCCAGAATCAATTCAACTCTCAGAAGAGATGCCCCTTTTGACTCTGAACTCTAAGGAAAGTCTCTGTTTTCCTGCTTTGGCCACAGGCACTAACTGCAGGACCTTGTTGCTTCCACAGTTTCACAAGGTCAGTTGCAATAACTTGCAACCTGCAATAACTAAATTATAAAATTTAACCTTGGACTTATGATTGCAGCCACAAAACCTCAGTAAAAAAACTGAGCCACAACACTCAGTAGTCAAACTGAGAAATACATTTGCCTTCAACACTCCCTCCAAAGTAAAACAGAATGAAACAGTCACCTTATAAAAGAAATTGGTACGTCCCACAGATCCGATTTTTCCTGTGTGGTTCATGAAACAGATGTTTCCTTCAGTAGCACCATAAAACTCACAGATCTTAACCGAACCAAATCGGGCTAAAAATTCTCTCCATACATCATTTCGCACTCCATTTCCAATTGCAAGGCGGACCTTGTGATTTTTTTCTCCCTCTTTCTGTTAAAAAAACACACACACACAGAATATTCTGATCACATGTATACATGCTTAAATAAGTCAAGCATAAAACATAAAAAATAACTATAACATCTGTTAAATTAAAAGCAGCTTGCATAGTTAGGCTATAACTACAATGCAGCAAACTTTGCAATAAAACATCTCTTATATGTTTGCCACAGTGCAAACAACTGTTATATGTTTGCCAGTAACTTGCCATATGAGCAAAATATTGCCTGAATAATGACTATATTAAATTGTATACATTCTGTCATATTTTAAAAAGTGTATCCTGTCATTCTTTTTCCACTTAGCAGAAGGTGGAAAATTTAGAAAACTAATTCCTTCCTAACTTCCTTAGAAAATTTAGAATAGTAGAGGAAGGCAGGCACTAATTCTGTCAAGGGATTAAAGTCAGCATAGATTAATCCTTACGTTTTTGTTTCTTTGGATTGTTTATAAGAAATAATCAAAATTTCATGCCTTCCTTCTCACTCAAACCTTATGAGTCATCTTCTGTATTTTTTCCAGAATTAGCACTTACAGATCTTGCTCAATATTACTTGGGTCACATCTTTTCCCAGTGATTCTCTGTTTTTACTGTTGTCAAATCTCATGTTTTATTATAGGAACCATGATATTGTTCAGCTACTTCAGTGAGACTCGCTACTTCACTTAATATGTTCCTGAACCATGTGATTCCAAGGAAAACTTAAAAATATAATCAGTTTTAGATTGAAATATTGCAAGGCAAATTACCTAAAATGAATTTTTTACTACTTAAAACAGTCTTCCATTTTAATTTTTGCAAGTGCCAATACAGAATATTATATTAATGAGAAAGAATGAATTAAACTCAGGATTTTATATCATTTTTCTCTCCTATATTTAGATTTGCACAGTGCTTTAGTATGGGTATACTGCCTGTAATACATACATATATACTTACGTGCATATTAAGTTATTTTATACATATATATGTGTCTATACAAATATATGTGTTTCCTTCTTGGTACATATCTCTGTCTTCCTCTGTGTTGATTTAATGGTTTTACCTATACATACACTTTATACAGAAAACAGAAGTTGCTGCTTTTGTTCTTATGTTCCAGTTTACTTATCCCACCCGCTCCTGCTGAGGCCACCTGTGCAGGCCGTGAAGCACCCAGGCGTGCTGGCGGGAAGGAAGGTCTCTGAATACCCCAGCTTCAAAGCAGGGAAGTACCCAGTGAACAGGTAGGAAGCTACTGGTGCTCGGAGTGAAATGCAGAGAGGTTTTCACAGGGATAGTAAGTTTTCCTCTCTGTCCCAAAAGGTCCATAGAGAGAAACATTTCAGAGTTCTGCCCTAAATCAGGAAGGAAGGAAGTTCTCTTCTTCCTTTTTTAAGATCAAAGGAGGAAGAAAAAATCCTTTACTGAAGTTTCAGAGTCTCTCCTGAATGATCCAGCAATAAATCCACATATTTCACTATAGGCAGGTAGCTCCTAGCAGACCAGGATCCCTATATAACACCCTAAAATGCATCTCGCTGTATAGGGAGCCCCCCTCTATCACTGACCATTCTCTTTGAGTATTCACTTACATTACTTCGGTGTCAGTAATGATTTCTAAATGGTAATCACATACCTCATTAAGTTACTGTTATCAGCCAGACTGTTATCAACATAAACTGCATTTCAAAGTACACAGAATTTGCAAACGGAGACTATCAGTAACAAAGTTTATGAAATGGTCTAGGAGGTAATTTTTTTAGTGGTTTCATTTTTATATTTCAGATACAGCATCGCCAGGCAACAGTGTAGATCTTCATGTCTGAAATAACGTTTATCACATTACATATTCACATATATGTATATACACACCTCCATATATATGTATATACATATGTATGCACATTCTCACATATACATATGTATATTTATTTCTTTGTTTATGTCCTACTTTAAGCATTGTCAGGAAAGCTTTTAACCCTTTTCCCAGAAAACTGCCCTCTGCCTCGGTCTGTGACACATCCTGTTGTCCTTCAGTTTCATAATTAAACTGCAGTTAATGTGTTAGCGGGTGAACTGCAGTTACCCCGCCAAGGTCACTGAGTTACTCAAAGACGCAGACTGCGCTAACACGTGAAGCAGAGGACAGGAGAGCCTTTCACAGGAATCATGTTCTAGCACAATGAACAGAGGAGACAGATACACGCGTAGGTATGCACGCCAACTGAGTGGGTCATGCATCAGACTGGGCATTCAAACTCTCCAAAAATCAACTTAATAAACAAGTAACAGTTACATATGGCTTCTTTTTCCCCCCAAGAAGGATAAATAGCACATTGTTCATAGGGCAAACTATGTCAATTCCTTGTTTTTCTCTGGATGTGTGTATCAGTAAAGTAGTGCTCGTGGCTTCTCCACTGCAAAGCAGGCAGCTTTGCTGCCACCATGGCCGGAGCTCCTCCGTGTCAGAGCCTGTTGCCCACTCAGTGCTGCACAGGGCTGGCTGCTGCGCTCCTGGGGAGGCTCCCACAGGGCTCAGCCCTTCCCAGAAGCACAAAGGAGGTGTAGGAAGTTACAGAAACCTGGCTGCACAAAGCAAGTTTTCCTAAAGCAAAGGACAGTCATTCACTTTGTCACTCATCGTTCACAGCTAAGATAGATTTCCTATCAGGCTGCAGTGCTTGTGGTTTGGCCAGCTCTGTCACAGAGCACCCTCTGTCCTTGCAAGAGTCACTGAAGAGCAGTGCGGGTCCTTCCAGAGAGCAAAACATAGATCTGTCACACGTTTCAGCAGTCTTTCAACCATGGGAATGGAAAACCCATGCCATGTAATCTCCTACTGTTAAAAGTTTAGAAAGTTTAAAAAGGTTATTGAGGGAAACTTTAATCAACAGTAATCCACAATAGTTTTACAGGTAACTAATTTCATATTAGTTTTTACTTTTACTCTTTTACTTATTTTTAATTTATGATTTTAGTTTTGATCTATTTTACCAGATGACATTAATCCTGTTTATGTTTATGAGATTTATGTTTAACTAACTTGCTATGGAAAGTTACCTTTCCACTTTCACTAAAATGTGTATAACTCTTTTAATGACACATTTTTCATGTTTTAATCTATCGGCATTTGTCATCTGATTCACAGTCGTTGCCAGAGCCTGGATTTGGTGCACACATATAGGCACATACAGAGGCATAGGTACATACAGGTCACTGTGGCAGGAAGCTTACGCTCTTAAGAAAATGTAGGAACAAAGAGAAGGGAAGGATGTTAACCAAACAAATTCTGGAAACAGAGAGAATGAGACTGAACATTTACAGTGTCTGATATGTGTGAAAATCCAACTAAGCTAAATGCTTAGGCACTTAAGCTTTAAACAGATGAGGGCACCATGAAGTCGGGCTTCGATTTCTGCCGTGCTCGGACGTAACCAGAAGCCACTCCTCCAGTTTCCATGTGGCCCCACAGGACAAGGCGTGGGACAGCTCGGGTGGCAGCCGCCCTTGCTGGTGGGTCCGCACAGGTTATGGTTCACATTGCCCCTGCCCTGGCCTGCCCGCACCATGACAGCAGCCCCACACAGCCCTGCCTGCTGCAGGCCTCCTGCTCTGCCCTGGGCTGTGGGTCACGGTGCCCCTGCCCTGACCCACAACCCCACACAGCCCTGCCTGCTGCAGGCCTCCTGCTCTGCCCTGGGCTGTGGGCCACAGTGCCCCTGTCCACTCCACAACAGCAGCCCCACACAGCCCTGCCTGCCGCAAGCCTGCAGCTCTGCCCCAGGTCACCGCCACCCACAGGTCCAAACACCTTGCACCACATGAAAAATCATTGAGGCTTCATGGTGTGGACAATGTGAACCTATCTATAGCTAGCAACAAAAGTAAAACAATATCTTTCTTAAGCAATAACAAACAAGCATTGTCTTACCTTACAGCTGGGCTTTCCTACACCAAGCCAAGTGTAGGAACGGAGCCTTCAGCCAAACTCTTGGAACCCCATACCAAATGTCTGCATGCTCCCTAAATCAATTTCTGACACTCTATTTCTCCATTTTGAGTGACTGATTCATTTGTATAGTAATTAATTGACAAGTCAAGATCTGCCTTATTATACTAAACACCATATTGCTGTGATTTTTCATTTGACAGTCTTTCCTTCTTAAATGTTCGCTGTAAACTAAATAAACCATACATGATTTAGTCACTGATAAATGAAATGCCCTTTAAAGTGCCATCAACAACATATTAATTGGGTGTGGGAAAGATTAATGGCAGTAGCTATGCAAAAAGATATTCAGCAGTTGCTTTAAAAGAACCCAAGAACATAGATCCATTGTCCAACTTTTGTCATTTCTGCAACAGGAAATGCTGAGTGGGAGAGAAGTAATAGCAACTTTAACCAGGAAAAAACTGAAATGTTTCTTTTTTTGTGGCCTTGGTGAAACTAAACACATCTCCGGCCCTGAGAAATTCAAACATCTGTTAAATATAAAATTCATACAGGCCACATGAGATTTACATTTATGTATTTGCAAGAAATGTTTGCAACAATACGTTCACCAAAACCCTACTAAAAACAAAACAAAAATTAAAAACAGAAGAAAGCAGAAGAAAAGAAAAAAGAAACAAGAAAATAGATAAAAAAGATAAAAAGAAAAAAAAAGCATCAGGTAGGTCGTATAGTAAGTATGAGATGAGAGATATTCTACTGCCATTACATTGACAGATGTAATAAATTCTTCAGGATAAATGCTCATATTCAGTTTCCAGTAATACCCCATTATGAATTGCAACTAGATTTTTTGGGAGAGAAATACACACTCAAATTAAAAAAAAAAAAAGGAAATGAAAGGAAAGGAGAGGAAAACATGAAGCGTATTGAAAAGTCAGGCAACATAAGAAAGAAACATGAATTCCAGATTTATTATAAAGCAGAACTGATCACTTCTAATTCAGGAACTGGTAGTTTGCTGTACAACATTGCTCACTCTTATCACCCTTTCATTAATGAATCTCCTTATAGGAGATTTCATTAATGAATCTCCTGATTAGAATCTAATAGGATTAGATTCTAATAAAAGAGTTCTTCCTCTAGATATTCTAATAGAAAATGCTTTCTTTATCTATATTTTTGTTACTTTAGTAACTATTTATCAACATACAAAAAATCACTTTTAATCAGTTTTAATCATCCAGAAATGAAAAGCATATCCTCGTATTTTTTGTGATTGTCCCAGGAGGCTACGAGTGAAAATAATACACAAAACTTTCTAAAAATCAATCCCTAGAATTATAGCAGCTAGAGAATATTCCCTGCTCTTGTAAGGATCCTAAGAACAATCTGAAGCTACGGTTTGTAGAAGTATGAATGCAATTTCTTGCTCTCAATATTGGGACTTTTTCTGCCTGGTTGCAGTAGTTTAAGCCAAAAAGATGAATATAGAGAAAAGCAAACTGGAAGGCAGAGAATTTGGGAAGTCTTATGACCTCTTAAAGACTTAGAAACCTTTGAGACAAAGAATTACTAAGCTATAATAATTTAGCTAGTAAGAATTACTAGCTAAATTATTAACTAGTCTTTAATGCTGGTTTGGATTTAGAAAACTCATGCTTGCTAAGGAAAGGGAACATCACAGCAGATTTTTTCAAGAATATAAAGGTTGTTGGTAAGAAGACTCATAACAGACCCATAATTATCCTGCAGACAGTGACGGAGAAAAAGAAGTCCATTAGACATATACATCAGAAATATAATAGCCAAAATGGGTAGGTTTTTTTTTTTTTTTTTTTTTTTTTTTTTGGTCATGAATGCTATTTAAAGTAGTTTAGAACATGGTAGTTTAAGGCTGTCACACAGGCTAGGTTTTTAGGCACACCATTGCTTTTTTATTAGATCAAATTGTATGAGTTGGTCTTCTATTAGTTCTACTTTGTGAAAAAAAAATTTAAATACAAAATACAATACAATTTGAGGTAAAAATACACACTTCAATCTGCAAGTCTGTTTCTTAGCTTTTCATGAATTGTGCTGAATACATTCTTAGCTTAGAATGTTTTATCAAACTCCATTAAGACTTATTACTAAGATAGCTTACAATTTCTTTTGCAGCATTGTTCATACCTTGATAAATCAGTAATAACTTGGACTAAAAATAGTCTGTTTACTACATTAGTACCTCCTAGTCACAATCATTCACAAACTGAAAAAGCTCAGATTATCTGAAGAATAAACTAATTGCATGGTTCACACCCAGAGATGATTAAGATCATAAGGTCATACAGAAACCTTGGTGGAAGGCAGAGTTGTAGATGTACAACTGCAACTGTCACATAACTGCGACTGCCTCGGTGTGGGGCAGCTGTGTCTGCAGCTGTGGCACAGAGTCACAGAACCACAGAATGGTTGAAGTTGGAAGGGACCTCTAGAGATCATCTGCTCCAACCTTCCCGCTCCAGCAGGCACACCTAGAGCAGGTGGCACAGGGCGGCATCCAGGCGGGTT
>JAUBOD010000242.1:397996-415694 GCA_032353885.1 Nothura maculosa | reverse complement strand
AGAAGGAGACTCCACAACCTCCCTGGGCAGCCTGTTCCACTGCTCTGTCACCCTCACAGTAAAGAAGTTGCCCCTCACCTTCAGGTGGAACCTCCTGTGCTTCAGCTTACACCCATTACCCCTTGTCCTATCACTGGGCACCACTGAAAAAAACTTGTCCTCCTCTTCCTTACAATCCCCCTGCAAGTATTTATACATGTTAATAAGATCCCCTCTCAGCCTTCTCTTCTCCAAGCTGAACAGGCCCAACTCACATAGTCTCTCCTCATACGAGAGATGCTCCAGTCCCTAAATCATCTTTGTTGCCCTCCGCTGGACCCTCTCTAGAAGCTCCACATGCCTCTTGTCCTGGGGAGCTCAGAACCGCACACAGTACTCTAGTTGCGGAATATTTGTACTGGTCTTTCATTCTTCTTGCAGCACTTGAGCAACTTTGCAGATCCCAGCAACATGAGTTTCCTTATTTTCCTCTTTTAACTCACTATTGTTCTAAGAGTTTTAAAAAAATAAATCCTAAAGCATCTTTCCTAGAGACACTTTAGAGAGCTTAATCCCATCCAAAGGAACTTTAGTTAAACTGAATCTACTAGAGAGATCAACTATTTTCAGTTTAACAAAATAAATTCTGAAAGTTGGTGTGAATGCTTTTAAACACTGGAAGTAACCCCAAGGAAATAGAAAATGTTACTGATGCAAAAATAACACCTAGTAAATATCAAATGGAGATACAGCAGGACAGATATTCAAGAGCAATGTCTTTACTTTGAAATACTATATTATTAAATGATTGCTTATTTGAAATAAGCAATCATTTAATGGCTCGTGAAATCAGCAAACTTTAATTTTAATGTAGACCTTACCAAGTTCACACAAAGGATTACGGATCATACAGCTGATGTCATAACTTAAAACAAGTTATGAGAGAGAGAGAGTTGAAAACAGGACACAATGATCTAGAAAGCCCGTTTCTAAGTCTGTATACTA
The DNA here is from genome assembly GCA_032353885.1 of Nothura maculosa. NCBI lineage: Eukaryota > Metazoa > Chordata > Aves > Tinamiformes > Tinamidae > Nothura > Nothura maculosa. Next base: position 414,710 of record JAUBOD010000242.1, on the reverse strand, counting down.
TTTCAGTATGCAGATCTCCTTTATTCATTGAGATATTAGATATAGTAGGAATGCTTTCTAATCCAGAAATATTCTCTTTGATGGAAGGCAAACATAGACAAATGTATAAGTATTTTAAGTCTACCTCTACATTTTTTAATACCTCTTACACTACTTCAGGAGGAAAAAAAAGCAGTGTCTTCTAATAACCAAGCCTTTCTATTAACTTCTTTGGTTTGCAGATTGTGACATAAATGCAAGTTTTTATTCCATTGGAAAATATTCGTTTGGAACTAATTAAATCCCGCTGAAGTAAGAAGTTAATATTCTAGAAAATCATAAAATGAGGCATAGATTAGAAGAGAATTTTTGGTTTCATTAATTTGAAGTATTGTAATCATTTCCTGAAACAGGAGTCATTTGAATAAAATTCACTGAACAGGAAATAATCATCTGCTTATATATTTGAAATACAAAATGAAATTATGATAATTTATGGAGGTAAATAGAGACTTTTCAAAAAGATATTAGGTATAGTCCACTCAATTTCCATGCATTTTCACATCTTTGTCTTTTTCTTAAACAGTGCATTAAATTAAAAGAGGATACATTTCTTTTTGCTTTAATGTAACACAAGTACCGACAAGCAGTTATTTCATTATATTTAGCATTAAATATGAGAAGTGTTTGTGATCATATTATACTATATAAATTAAGCATTAAAATGCTTTACTAGGATGATTCATGATTTCATATTTAGTGCTTGTTATTGAAACACAACATTATAACCTGGATCAACGGATAGAACTGCAGCTACCATCATTAACATGATAAATTCTGGTTCCTACCAATTAAGAACATTTTCTTTCAAATTCATTTTTAACCTCATTAAACCAAGCACATGGGAACAATTACACAGATTACACAACACACAGATTGTGTAAATTCTGGGTACTTCACAACCAAAACATCTCGGTCTTCCTTAACCCTAGTGGGAAGATATGAGAACATACCATAAAAGAGTCAGACTTGAATTAATACAGTTAAGTAGTGTAAGTTATTAATACTACTTTCAACAGTTTTGACATATTTAGTCCTTAATACACTTCAGACAGACAACACTAATGAGTACTATAGCAAGACAGTACTTTGAAGTTAGGACTAAGAGATTCAGGCAGGAATAGCATTTTAACAAAACTAGCTTTGTTGTCTGAAAAAGCTTTCTGATTGGGGAAATTAACATTTTTCTTCTGATCTGCTGACCTGGACAAAATGTCTTCAAAATTGTAAAATATGGTCTAAAATAAGGTCTTAAATTCTCATAAATATGTCTGACAAGCAAAAATAGTGTTAAAACAAGACTTTTAAAGCTTGAGACTTCCTACTCATTTTTGTTCCAAGAAGCAAAGTTTTGACAAATATGAAATGGCATTTTTTCAGTAATCCAAGTGTTCTGTACTCAAATCATGTAACTTGAAACAATTTTTCTTTCCACCAAATGATTCTATTTTTATTTTCAGGCCCACTGTACATCTTTTCCCTCAGTATTTTATTTTTCCTAGTTCCAACAATTGTTTTTTTACAGTTTACAAACAACTGGGTAGTTGAGGTACCTCACAATGCTGAAGGGACAATTTGAGTATAGTTTTACTTCCCTTTTGCCATAAATATTGCAAGAACAATAAGTGTACAAAGAACAGCTGGACAGCCATCATTTGATTCTGCTTACCACTGGTTGGTTGCAAAGGTAACGGCAAAGTTCTCCGATGTACTGGATGACAGTCACGTTGTATTTTCTGCAGTCATTCCAGAACTGACTAGCTGAGAACTTCTTTCTTAAGACACAAGTTGCACCTTTATGGAAACAGCAGAATAAGATATAAGACACTTTCTCTGTATGGCATCTTAGCAAGATATGTTCATTATTTCTATAGAACAAAACAGGAGAGGAATTGAAACCATCCCCATTCAGTCAAGTAATTTGTTAGTTAATATCTCTTATCAGAAGATGTCTTTCCAAAAAAACCCATGAACTTGACCTCTTTCTAACTAACAAACAGACATGAAGAGGATATCTTACCTTTGCTGGTGGTGTAGATTTGTCCAAATAATACTCAGAAATAATCAGCATAATCAGCCTGAATTAGCAAGTAATTTGATACTCACTGAAACTTCATTTTTAAGAAAAAAAATGCATTCATTGATGTAAATTCAGGCAGAATTAATCCATAATCTCATATATCTGATCTTTTCCCTACCTCTGGCTTGATGCTTCTGAAAACAGGAAATGTCTGTCATCTGTCTGCAAATAAATTTATACTAAGAGATTCATTGAGGACAATCAGGTCATCTCAGTAAAATACTTATTTTATAGCTCATGCCAACATAGAATACAACTTCAGTGTAATGATAATCATGATAACAAATGACAATAAAACAGAGAACATTTTCTATACACTTACTATGTTTTTCAGCCTTTTTAGGTATACCTAAGCACATGTTAACCCCATTCCAATAGTGTAATTTTCTATAAACACTATCAAAATATTCCTTATTGACCTATCCTTTCTCCCAAATATAAAAAGAAAATAAAGAAAGTAAGCAATCCCTTTCCAATATCCACCTCTGTCCCTAAAATACAGAACCATAAAAAAAAACACAAAACAAAACAAAAAAAAGTTCAGTTTAGGCATAGCAAAAGTTTCCCTAATGGCATTGAAGCCAAACATGTTCTAATAGTTTTGTTTTAATAATCAATTCTCCATTAACAATACAACTAAATTAAATCAGCTCTACCTAATTCAATGCATCCACCAATGCCAAGCAGAGATGCTGCACTGTGATAAAGAGGCAGAGTAATGTAAATGATGTCCTTTGGAGTAGCACCAAAAGCCCACAGACCAGCAGATCCTTTGAGAACTTGCATGTGACTGATGAATGCAGCCTTTGGAAGACCTATAGTAAAAACACAAAAGCACAGATACAAAGCATCTGTTAAGGAGAAGTTAAAATTCTGCCCCCCTTTTTTTTCTCTCTCTCTGGAAGGTCTATATTCTGTTATGTAACAGAATAAATAGTTTCTTTCACAGTCAATTTTTCACCCACTCATTTATCTAAACAGTAAATTGGGTGCCTAGGAAAGCACTCTGTGTATTCCATATATACATATATATATGTATATATAAAGATAAATAAGCCATTTTCTAAACATGTGTTAAGTCACTTAATCAGATGTCAAGACAATTCAGATAGGCAGAAATGTGAGGAAACTTCAGGGTTACCGTACTATAAAATTACATAGAATCAGTAAAGAGCAAAAGGCGTTTATGGTACAAGGGACTTCTTTAACAAGAATTGTTATTCTTGTTCTTTAACAAGAATTGTTGCTCTAGGCAAGAACCACAGCAGGTAACTAATATATCTGAGAAATGTATGGGATCTATATCAGTGGCTGTCTGATCAATTAGTGGCTGTCTCTTTAAAAGGGTGTTCTTCTAATGTCTAGCTATTTAACTTAGAATGTGAAGGCTATGCAGAATTAAATATTTCCAGAAAAAAAAAAAAAGGCCTAATTCATTCGAATTAGGCTCTTCTCAGCAAGATCCATCAGATCTGGAATTTCAGTGACATGAAGACCCACATTCCAGAGCCAAGAGCTCACCTTAGGCTACCCTCTGGTACCATTATTTGGTGCAGGAGAAGTATTCTTGCTTCCTGTTCTACACATGCACACACACATGCACAAAATCCAAGCTTGCTCCTCATGAAGAAAACAGGGAATTTTTACCTTTTCTTTAAGAAATGTAATGAAATAGAACACATTGTACTCATGAGAGGAGGAAATAAGCATATGCTGTCAATGAAGCACTTCAGCAAGAGGCCTTGTAGAGATCTTGTTTTTTCCTTCTATCTTTAAAAACTGCTAGCTACTGTTAGACTTTGCAAGATAATACTTTCTTTCAATGAAGTTTACTGATCATTTATTTTATGAGCAGCATTATGTTACTGCATTATCAGAAGGCATAAAAATGCTGAATCACTTTAGACTAAAACTACATATTTCAGTCTTCAGACTAAACAAATCTTTTTCTAATTACAAAACAGACATAGGAAATGTGATGTAAATTAAAGTTAGACAATCATTCAAAAATATGTACAATCATGTACGACAAAAACTCAGAAAGCCCTTCCACAGTGATTGTGAATGAAGTTGTAAGACTGAAGCTTCCCTGGCAAATGCTATAATAATATTAAGCTAGAACTCCTTACTTTTACCAGCAAGTGCAAGAGTTATATTAGTAATATTTCAAACCTGAGCTCTGAAGCTTTATAGATTATTATTATTATTATTATTATTATTATAGACCTTCACTTTCGTTTCCTAAATTATTTCCCAGAATCAAAAATACACAATTATTTGTGCAGGTGATCAAACCTAAAAACATATCTTGATTTTAAATCTTCTCATGGCTAAACTCCACCTCAGTGTTCATCTGAATGAGAATGCCAATCTGCTTATCTTAACAACATCATGCTACTTTACATGTCAGTAACCAGTTTTTAAGAAGTCTTAACTTCTTAGCTGCTAGAGCATTGGTAATAAATTCTATCATCTGTTTCTAAAATAAAAGGCTAATAATTTAATCCTATTTTCTGTCTCTGTAGTGACCTGAATTCAAGATGACTGAATGAAGAATAGTTATTCTAGCAAACTGTATATTTGCTTATTCTAAACTGGCTTTCTAATATTCTACATATCTACAAACAATAGCTCTAATGTTTGAGATACACAATAGTTATTGTAGATAGCAATGTATTTTGTGATCACAAAATAGTATTAGAGTAGTTGAAAAACAGCAGAATATTCAAAACATTTTAAAACAACCTTATCTGTTAAATAATAAGAGCTTCAGAGTATTTGCACAATTTGCATAAACTGAGAAATATAATAATCATGCTTATTTCCAAATATAGTGCTTCTATATATGAAATTACACAGCTATTCATTACAGCTTTTTTTAAAAAAAGAAAAAGCTTCTGGAGAAAATTTTAGGAAAATAGTGACTCTTTCGAAGACCTCTACCTGTTGTTCCTGATGTAAATATGTAGAGAGCAGATGACTTGAGGTTGCTTGCAGAGCGCCGATCAGCTGGAACAGAGTCTTCAGACGCAGCCTCTATTTTGTCTAAAAGGGTCTGCACATTTGGCAAAGAAGAGCCTTTGGCCATTATCCAAACACTAACATCTGTTGGAAGGTCAGGAAGGATTTCTTCTAGAGTCCCAACCAAATCTTGAAATTCAACATAAAATAATGTTATTTGCTTTGCATCTTCACAAAAGTAAACTCACATGAAGTATTTTTCCCTGCCATTTTTAGTTTTACAATAGAAAGAAAAATAATGAGCATAACTTAATACAATGAAATAGTGAAGAACTGGAAAGGAAATTCATTGAAAATAGTGTATGGGTTGGCATAAATATTGTCTCCTAAGTGCTTTCTTCCAATATCCACCTCATTTTAGATAGTGTTTGGCCATTTCTAAGACCTAAATATGATAGGTAAGCTTCAATTTCAAATAACTGTTCAAGAAATCAGCTCAATGATGCAAGGCAAATGTATTAAAATGCATAAAGTAAAAGCTGTAGTAAAAGCTATAGTAAAAGCTGTAAAAAGACGGTAATTATAATGCAAGTTTCCTTGAATGTCGTCAGCAGCACCAAGCAACAAGCAGCATTTTTTTTCTAAAAGCACAGAAGTGACTCATTTAACAAGAGAAAAAATATCTACACTATCATATGTACAGGTACCTGAATTTTCAAGAATAAATTATGGTTCAGGCATGTGTTTATAGAGATACTTCTGAAAATATATGTGAGTACGTAATTTGGTCCTTAGATGTTTTAAATACATCAGCAAATATTATTTTAGCTACATTTGAAAACTTTATTTTCTTAGATTCACATGTACATTCACTGAAAGCCATTCCTTCTATTAGCTTTCTGAAAAGAAATATATGTTTCCTGAAAAGAAATACAAATTCAATTTTATAAAATAAAAAACAGTAGCATAAATAATCAGGAAAGAAGAAATGGGAGAGTCCCAGAATAAAAAAGAAGAAAATACATAAAAAGAGGCCAATTCCTAAGTAATGCACTTGGTATTCAAATATATTTTTAACAATTCTACAATCTGTCATATTCTCAGAACCCTGCGCTGTTAAAATAACTCATACAGCAAAATTCTCAAGAATAGGAATACTCATATAGTTGTTAATAGAACTATTCCTATACTTAAAGATACATTTATACTTAAGTACTTTGCTGGATCACAGCCTATGTAATTAATCTTGTAAATAGCCCTGTGGGTATAAATGTAAGTTATTATCTCAGTTTTTACAGATGGAAAAACAAAGCTGAAGAATTGCCTAGAACCTTATAATGAGGCACTGCCAGAGCCAGCATTTGAACTCTTGACTTCAATTCCAAGTTCTTTTCTCAAAGATACATACTAATAAAAATACCCTTTCATATATTTTACAGTAAAATTAGCAATGAGTTTCAATCTTTAAGGAAATATTTTCCCATTTTAAATTCATCGCATAGCAGAATGATTTCATGAAGAAATCATTCAAAGAATTAGGGAAATACAAAAGATCGCATCTAGTTTGAAATATCAGAGTACGATCCCCTTCAAATATATATAACAACAGACAAAATACTGAGAATGAAAGGTAATCTTAAAGACAGTAGTATTCCCTGCAACAAGCCTGCCGCACTGAAAACGCAGGTTTCACTGGTAGTCTGCTTTACTACCATAATCCAATATTAGACAGTTAATGTGTTCTCATCCTAATGAAAAATAGCTTATTAATAAACATGATGTGAGACATAACAATATTCTACTGATAGCCTAATAGCATCTGATACCTATTTCTGTCTTCTTTTTAGAGCATGTCTCCTCAACCCTCTAGCACTTTGACAGAAGTTAGATAGAGAAGCTAGTAAGAGAAACACGTGTATGAAGTGAGTGGAGCTGCATTTCTGCTCTCTAAGCAGGTAAAACTCTGTTTACTGGTGCTCTGAGAAATCCGTGAATGACCACGTGAAGGAATACCAAAGATGATTTCCTACAGATATAGATTTCTTATCACAATTACAGAAGTCTAATGAAAGCAGACTAATGTGGTGTTCCATGAACAAGGAATTTCTGTAAAAGATGGTGTAAAAAGCTTGTTGTTCTTTCTATAGGCCTTGTCCATTTGTTCTCCAATATATGCAGAAGCTATAATTCAATAATTTCTAGACTATATGGTACATCATCTTATAGTAAAGCAATCTAGATACTTTGATTTTATCTTGGATACTTGCTTGCCTTTTAAACAATTAAATTACAATCAGGTTTTGATGTATTTGCTTTGGATGAAATCATTATTTATCTTAAATTTGGCAAGCTAACGAGCTATTCTCTGTACTATTTACATTGGTTTTGTGTGTGAATATTCACCATTTTCTGATTAGTTGGCTTCTACTTAAAAATCCTTTTTTTTTAAATTTAATTGCTGATAATGAAAATACTTTTCCAGATCTTTTAAAATTCTTTAAAGGCAAGAATTTAATTTTTTTAACAAGTCATGGATGTAATAGTACATTGCATTAAATTCATATCAATACATAGAAGTGAATTACATCTTTCGAGAAAGCAGACAAAATATGTTTTGGTTCTTCAACTACTGTCCTGGGCTTCAAGTTGAACAGAGGCTTTTTATATTATTTTATAACAAAGAAACAATGCAGCCTATTGGCAAGCAGACACAGTTCTACACTGATGAAAGAAATAAATCAGATTATGAGATCAACTTGTACTGCACAGAAAGTTACTCAGAAGAAAAAAGTATGAAGCAGTTCTTAAGCAAATCTAGTGTGTACCCTGGCTGTTATGCTCAGTAAGCTACGGCAAGTCTAAACTCTTTCCCACACTGTCTGGCATCAGAAAATATTGCTATCTGCACCCAATTTTCCAGTGTTGCTCTACACTCAGTCTTCTGAGCCCTTTTTTTTTTTTTTTTTTTTTCCCCGGTAATAACACAAAAAAATAATAGCAGAAGTCTTTACAACTTAGGTGTGGCTCAGAGTCACTGTGGTATCCTGAAATGCCACAGAAGCCACTGAAGACAGTAAACAAGAGCAGGCCTGGGAATCTCAAACATTTGGCACTGTTTTTCAGTCAAAAGATATCTGTGATAGAGTTACAGTCTAAAAGAGAAGCCAGCAAGTGATTCAAGAGAGAGGGTGTCAAATAAAGTGCTTTCCTTTCCAGATCTTATGCTGTTCCCTTGCCCTGTATGTCTTTGGCAAAATCCTAACAGCTTTCATCCATTCACTTTTCATACAGTCATACTAAAAAAGGAGCAGCAATCCAGCTAACTGTATGTCACACCATATGATCCTAAATCACAAACACCAAGAAGATTCTGTTTACTTTCTTTCTCCAGGGTGTAAATCCCCTTCTGGATGAACCTCAATCCTGGCAGCATTAATCCTGTCTTGGAGATCTTGCAATGAAAAGTTCTAAACATATCGAGCAGTGGCAGAAAGCAACCATGATTTTCTTCAGTCTAGAAGGAAGAGTAGGGAATCCTGGCCAGCAAAATGCTATACTTTGAGCAGCTGGGAGATTTTCCATGCACTTCCTTTACTACAAGGGCTGATGTAAACCAGATATATGGAGTTTAGTAACACCAACCTGCTGCTGAACCCCCAAATCAGGACTCCTGATGGCAATCTGAGATGTCCAGCTAAGAACCGAACTCTTCTCCCAGGATAATCACGGTAGAAATTTCCACTGGGACTTCTCTGGTGGGATTATAAATACTGTTCAATAGTCAAGGCTTTCCCACAACTACTGCTTAAAAAATAAAGCATGCTTTCTTGTTGAAGCAAGACTCCAGTGACTTGAAAATATCTCTGGGAAGGATGCAATGTCTTTGAAAGTTAAAAGCTTCTGCTAGGCAGGACCTTATCCACAGTTTATCCAGTAGTTTTATAATGAATAAAATGAAAAAGAATTGGTAAAAAATATAGTAAGGACAAACATCCTTTAAGCAGGTCAGACTGTTGTAGCTGAAAGCATTTGCAGAAAAAGTAAATTAATATTGACAGGCTGATGTAAAGAAGGCATAGCACCTCTTCCTTCTGTCTCACAAATTTCTCATTTCCTTACATGCTATTTAACTGCTGTTTTATTAGAGAAGCAATTTTAAACTCCCAACTTTTGGATCCCTTTCAACAAACATTCCCCCGAACAGAGAGAGAGGGAGGGAATGATAGATGATGTTCCAGGGAATGGAAGAGTGAAAATATTGTACTAGAAATTAAAACAAGTACTAAAAATTCCAAAGCAATTGAAATGCTTCGTGAATACTGCAGCTAATTGAAAGAGGACAACACAAAAACTGTCTCTATCATATAGCCAAATGAGAATATGAAAATACTAGAAAGAAAGAAGAATAGAAATGTCAAATATTGGTAAATCAAGTCCTTTGAATTTGTATTATGCATTAAGCCTGTATTTGTAAGAGAAGAAAAGTAAGCAAATTACTCAATTGTGCATTGAATGTGAATTGAAAGAATATTTCCAGGGAGAGGAAAAACTTATAAAAATATCCATTTCATACTAGAAAATGACAAAAGGGAGAAATCTATAAGCTTTTATAACACACTGACATAAAATCAAATATTTAATTGCAGTAAGTTTGTGGATGAAGTGAGTTTGTGAAACACCCAACTCAAAAACCAAACCATCAAACTTAACGACCATTACAAGATCCCAATATCATGTTAGAAAAACAAATTAAAATTGCAAAATTATCAGATCAGCCCAAGAGTCAGACTTGGAGGAAAAACAAGATGATACTAATTGGATTGGGTTACCAAAACACAGCCATGGAAAAACATGCAGACACAAAGCAAAACTGAAGAGTTCAAAGAAAAGTCCACAGAATGAGAAAGATCTGGCAAGAAGCAGCATGAAAGACCGAACAAGGTGTGGAAGAAAATACATGTGTAAGTACTACCCTGCCTATTTGGATAAAAGTGTTCCATTTGTAACAAGCAAAACCATTTTGGGGAAAAAAATAAAGCACAGAATGTACCAAAAGAAGAAACAAAGTGCAATTATCTCACCCGGAGGGAAATTACACCAGCATTCTGAACAGGGATGACTCCGTAATGAACATCTATCTGTGGGAACTATCCCAGGACATCACCAGAAAGTGGAATGTCACTTTCTGGTGGAAAGTGGAATCAACACAAATCAAATCTTAAGAGTATTTGAATGTAGGTTCCTGGTTTAATTTGCTTTTAGAGACAAGAGTATCAATGCAAAATATGGTCTTTTTGAGTATAGACAATAAACTGTAAAATTATAGGGGGTTGATTTCGACTGTGCTGCTATAAGCTATGTTGACAGACCTCCAGAATACTGAAAAGAGGGTTTTTTTTACTGTTTCCATATGGTTAAGTAGAGTTATTAAGTCTCGAAATATACTTGAAATGAGATTTGATTTAAAAAAGAAGAAAAAAGAAATACTGTAAAAGATGAATCCATTCATGAAGAACTATGACAAAACAAAGGTGGTTTGATTTGTTTTCAGATGTTGAAAAAAGGCTAAATATTTTGCAAAATTGCATACTATTTAGCACATCATGTTCAGACTTTCCAAACTCTTGTGGTAAACAATGTTACAACAGCAAGACACACACACACACACATGTATTTTATACATATATATATATGTATAAAAGTCTGGATCATGCCCACTGATGATACAAGCCAGAAGTCATTGGAAAAAAAGAAACACAAAAAAAGGCAAAAAAAAAATTGACAAAAAGATTATTATCTATAGAATTTAAGACTGAGGATACACAGATGATTACTCTAACTCTCACTGTGTATCCTCAGTCTTAAGTATTGTAAATATTGAGCAACTTTTTAAAAAAGCCTTACTAAAAATGTATCATGATAATAAATGGATGAACACCTATACAAAGACTTAGGTGAATTAGCCCTCAGCCACATGACAGTATACAAATCTCAAACTGCAAATTTCAGAATTTTGAATCCCTTTGGAGGGAACTCTCTTTCCATACGAGATAGCCAATAATCAAAGATATGTAGAATTTCGACCTCTTTCACAAAAGATGAAAAAAAAAAAAAACCACAGGAAAGACCCTAAATCCTGAAGAATATTGTGAAGAATCCATCAGGATCTGGAGACTGAACAACAATGCAAAGCCAAAACTCACAGATCTAGGAAGATGAAATGACCACCTCACAAAAGAACATCTCTGAGGCTTTCTTTTTTCATGTGTGTGTGTCTATCTGTTATATTATTTGTCTGCAAGTAGTTTTCTCTAGCAGGCAGAAGTATAAGAGTGCATGGCTGAATAGGAGTCCTTGAATATAGGACTTGTGTTAATTCATCACAGTTGCTATTCCTGCCAGTTATCGCTCAGAGACTAAGAGTGGAGAAATATCAGCTCAATTCCTGCTTCACAAGTACTTTCCTCATTTATTAGTTAAACTTTTATTTTATTAAAGACTCTTCTTAGATACAAGATCTGACCCCAAACTCTCCTTAATCATCATCCAGGAAGAAGAACTGCCTGAACATAAATTCTAATCTTCAGTATAGAAGAATACAATGAATTGCACATATTCAAAAGCAACTAGGTGCTTTAAACGGGATTATCTTTATTATTAAGTTATAAGGTAAAAAAAACCCCTTCTGTTCATGAAAGATGTTATATATTTTGTGACCATACTGAAGTTGTCTCTCATTTCATTAGCTTGTTTTAATTACCATTCTTGAATGAGCATATTATACTATGTACAAAAACATGGTAATTAAATTAACAATTTGCCAAGATGAATCTTAAATGATTTCTTTCTTAAAGCATATGTTTACAGCAGCAGAGAACAAATGCAAAGAAATTGCAAAAATCTGGTGTTGCCGTGGCAAAAATCCACTGTGATAAGAATAGGAAAAGAAGTTGTTAACTAGAAGAAAGGCTGAGTCCACTCAGGAGTTTTAGAGGGAGAACAAGAAATCATTTTGATTCTTTTGCAACATTCTCCTCCACTAAAAAAGACAAAAGGCTCTCTTTGATCTTTTAGCATTGTAAGTTCACTTACAAATTTTGACCATAAATGCTGAAAGTCTCTACAAGCCAATTTAGATTTTTGACTTCTGGTTCTTTCTTCTTTATGCATCTCAAAAACTATTGCAATATACATTGTACAAAATACCTAGGGCAAGATTTTAAAAATTCTTTCAATTTTTTTAAAGAGGTATGTTGGAAACTATTAGAAAGAACAGTATTACTACCTGTTCAATCAAAGCAAAGCAAGTTCTATAATCCAATGCCAGCAGTGAGTTGGTTATTATAAATCAACCCCCTACGTGTTATGCCTATCCAATAAATCTCTAAAGTGACAACCTGCAGAAAACAATCACACTGCCAAGCGCAGCTGTGCCACAAAAATTGCACACCTGCAGTTTAGGCCTCCTAGTTCATGGTGGTTTTGTTCACACAAGAGGATGATAATACAGTGCAGGAAAACAAAGAACAACGTGAATTGATAAGAATAAAACTAGCTATTTAAAAATTAGTAATGAGAAATGATTTTAATCTCCTCTGGGACAAATTGTGCAACTGCTGAGGTGGTTAAACACTGGTAACAAGCTGCATTCAGGCACTACAACGTTCCTGTGACATACGTTCTTAGAGAGCACTTTCAATGCATGTCCTCTTGGGATGCTTACACTGGATTTGGTTTTGAAAAGGGCTTGGGTCCCAAAGGGCTTGAGCATTACAGTATCCTGGTGGCCCTTCCAATCCTTTGCCGCTGTGGACACCTGCAAAACCATGTTTCCAGTGGGGCAGCTGGAGAGGCATGACATTAAAAGCTGTGGAAGCAACAAGCCAGGCACATACTCTACCTGCTCCTACCACCAGGATCTTGGGCTCGCAGCTGCTGAGGCAGTGCAGGAGCGACCTGGAGCGGACGTTGAAGTTGAGGAAAGCCACCACGCAGCCCAGCTTGGCCAGTCCGAACCACACGTGGATGAAGTCGGGCTCGTTGCCCATGAGCAGGGCCACTGTGTCGCCCTTCCGCAGAGCGCTGTGGCGGAGGAAGACCTGCGCCACCCTGTTGCTCCTGCGGTCCACGTCGCCGTAGGTGTGCACCTCGCCCTCATAGATGAAGAAGGCCTTGCGGGGCTGCCGCTGCGCCAGCCGCACGAACTTGTCAAGCACGGTGACGACGCGGCCCCGCAGCCGGTAGGCCTCCACGCGTAGCCCGTACCGCAGCACCCGCAGCAGGTACTGCAGGTCAGCCCACAAGTAGGGGAAGAACAGCCGCTGCACCAGGTGCAGTGACACAATGCCCGCAGCGGCACCCGGCACCCATGCGGGCAGCATGGCGAGCCCGACACTGCGCTAGTGCCACTGCAAGCCCCTCACCTCTCCGACTGTGCTTGCGGGGCCGGTGCAGGCAGCGGAAAGCGGCGGCTCCCGCAACCAGAGCCGTGCAGGAAGGCGCTGCTGGCTCCAGCCCCCATCTTCACCCCGCCCCGGGGTGGCTCCCGGGCGAGCGGCGGCGGCGGGGCGGCTGTGTCCCGAGCGGCTCTGCATGGCCCTTGGCCCAGGGGCGCCCACCGCAGCCACCTGCACCCGCTGTCGCCCCATGGCAGCGATGACTCCGTGTTCTTCTGTTCCCCAGGGACACCCAGTCCTGCTGCAGTGGACCAGGCAGTGGCATGGCACACGGCAAGGTCTGGAGCTACCAGGACCCATGCGGGGAGCTGGGCTTATGTTTTGACCAGGACAGCACCTCTGCTCCCATGTTTGCCACAAAAATGTGAGAACCTGGCTCTACTGCATCCCTTATTTAAAGGGTACACTCTGGCAAACATAAAGCACCAAGCATGGAATATAAGTGAATTTTTGGGTAACTTTGACTTTCTGAAGTCCAGTCATAGTTTCTAAAGGCCTGGCAGTCCCTTTGTGAACACCTGTCCCTTCATTTTCCACATCTCATCCATCTCTATTTACATTATACATTTTCCTGTTGCCAATATTGCACCAATCTGGGCTTGAGTGCACCCAAGTATTGCTGCACTGCCCAGAACAACACGCTGCTCATCGGTCCAGTTACACTGATACTGCAGTTTTCTTCTTCTCAAAAGAGCTTTTCATTGTTGTAAAATCTGAGTGCTCAGCAGTGCAGCCCTTGTTTTGGTTGTCTTCTTTGGGTACCAAACCTGCCTGCCACATCTTCTGCGTTCGCCAGGAGTTGTCTTCTTTCCCTGACCGATGAAGATCTTTGTATCCCAGAGGACACTTATTTCAAATTCCTCTCTTGGATTTTATAAGCAATTTATGGGAACTCCATCTCTTGAAGAATGTGCCAACCCTCTTCTCTAGCACAACAGACAGTAGAAACCCTGAGCACAGCAAGGCCTGACCAGGAAATGTAACCCATCACTCAGCAGGTTCCTTCCAGAATCCTGCCTCCCCAATTCAGAAAATGGCTCACAGTTTCGCAGGTTCAGGTACTTTCTTTTTTTTTTTAACCTCAGTAGATGCTTGTACACCATGTGAGCAGATACTTTTCTTTATAGAGGAAGACCTAATTCTATCTGGATATCAGTTTTCCAGCCCCCACTACTCTTGATTTTACTTTTTGTGCCCATGAAACTGAGCAGAGGAAACACATGGAAAAATAGAAACTTGAATCTGTCTAATCTGAACTATTGCACTGTTCACACTGAAAGATAAAGATTTTATTTTTTCAAATATAAAACAATTAAAAATGCATTAAAAGCTGATTTATTGTGTCTTTTTTTTTCCTATGTGTTAATTTACAAGAAATGGAGTTGTCAGTACTCTCCTTCCCTTTTCCCTTGTAAAAGTGGTCTCATCTTGTATTCGTTTTTCCTTGGAGGGGAATCAGCAATTTCTTTAGCAGAACTTTATGAACTTCTACCGATTTATGAAGTACCTAAGGACTATTTGATGGTTACGGTGATAATGGGATTTTCTTATATAGTTCAGAGGACTTTAAGAAAGCCAAAAGGTGAATTTCAGATTTGAAATTTATTTGAATTGCTAAGACCAAAAAATGAAATAAAAGGTGTAGAGGTGAACATTTTTGCTAGGTGAATATTCTGAATGATGTTGAAAAGAAGATGATTTTTAATTTTGTTTAGAAAGTACAAGACTTTTGCACAAACAAGATTTGAAGGATTGAAGATGGAAAAACATACAAAATGTTAGTCAGGTATTTAACTTTGCATTACATATTTATACTCGATGATATAGATCTCCTAAGAACATTTTCACCATTCACAGACAGTAAGTTCATTACAAGCAAACTGAGACAATTTCTTTTTAACCATCTGTCAAGTTGAGAAGATGAAAAAATTGGATTGAAGCCAGGACTAAGATTTTATGTATGAAAAAAAAGACAACCTTATTAATGTTAAATGTAGTTGAATCCTGTAATATGAACAACTTTCCTAAATTAAGGTACTTATTAATCAAAAATGTAGGTGTTAAAATTGTTGTACACTGTGTAAAAATGGTCATATGTTTTAGCAAAATACTGATAAAAATGTGAAACACTTTGCAAAAATGGACACTTTTTTCTAAAACAATATTACTACAACTATCAATAGCAGATCTTCTTTTCAGATTTTTGTAAAATCTATTGGAAATACATCAATTGCATCAGTTGCATCAATATCAGAAGTATTTACAAATATGTATAAAGCATTCTTATATTCTATGTCATCACTATGTTTTTGACTGAGGCCAGAGCTCAGCTTAATACTCCCATTCAAAAATTACATTTATTAATGTGGTGTGAGAAGCCTTTTTAGCTGTTGTCTTGGAAGCCAATATTTTTTTAAGAATTGACTTGCTGGCACTCCCCCATGCCCTGAGAATGGAACAACAGAGAAAACCTATCTGAGAGGTACCAAAAAACAGGTGAGTAGTAGTCATCAGTGGCCTCTTAAACCATTTTTCAGGCCTAAGAATGTTGCTAAGTCCCTTCTTGGGAGCTCTTATTCCATTGCACATAATTCCATTAAATTATGAGTGATTTTACTTTGTTCAGCTCTGCTGTGGATTCTGTCACTTTAGCTCAAAACTCTGGTATTGATGGACTTTATTATAAAGTTTTCTAACTCTAGACCAATTTGTTGTTTCATAGAAGAAGGGTGAAGAACTGAAATAGCTGTGCTGTGTTGCTAGCTGACTGTAGTACTGTTGTTTTCTGTCTTAACCAGACGGAGGCCTGGTTTTATGAACAAAGCGTCATTGTATGAATCCCGTCTGCACATCCACTGGAAAAAAAAATCAAGCAAACTGTGCAAGCTTAGATTACAGATAGATCTGATATCTTTTCAGAGGGGCAGTGGCAGTAAGCGTTTTTATATTGATATTGATATATTAGAGTCTATATAATTATATGCTGCAGTAGAAGTCTCTGCTTCTGTTTTCTATATCACATTTATAGAAAGTATGTGAAGTGTAAATTTATAGGAATACAACTGTATTCATTTTTTTGCTAGTCTCAATCACTTCAAGACCACAGAATCACAGAATCACAGAATCTTCAAGGTTGGAAGGGACCTCTAGAGATCATCTGGTCCAACCTTCCCGCTCC